>JADDOH010010401.1:0-52322 GCA_016648135.1 Agrypnia vestita
TTTCGCGATTTGTCCCCTAGTGAATACATGGCTTAATCCGTGCGTGCGCCGACATGTCGCAACTGTGCCCCGCGCGATCTCTGTCCACGCGTTTCGTTAATGTTTTTGACAGTTAGGTACAATCATTACTCTGCTGCGTTGCATCGTGTCGTGTCTATGCTTAAAAATGCCAGAGCGTAAGAGAGTGGTTTTATCGTTTAAAGATAAAATAAATATTATCGATCCATTAAAAAGGAGAAATCGGTCGCAAGTTCGCTGATAAGTATGGTGTAGGTACTTTAATTATGTATTAAGGAATCTTAACAGTTTTTTAAACATATAATGTAAAAGCATAGTGTTCATCTCATAGACCAATTAAAAAGATTCACAGATATTAAGAACAAAGTTAGATATATATATTATCATTTTCCATATATAACTTTTTAATATTTTGATCTATACTTCGATTTTTAAATATTATTTTTGTTATCCTGACGAAGAAGCCATTGGCTTCGAAACATGTTCATTTTTTTCAATAAATAAGTGGTTTTAACAAAGTTAATTTATATCAATTATAATTATGTTACCACAAAATAAATTTGCTACATTTGAAGAAAAAGTTAGATATTTTTATGTTAATTATTTTGAATTAATTAATGACTAGTAGTAAGCAACAAACAATGTTAAGTCTGAATAATGGTAAGTGATTGAACTACTTGAAGTACTTCCATGATAAGTGATATTAAGAAAATGTTTTTAACACCTAGAATTATGTGTACGCGGATGAGGTAAGTTATCTTTCTAGAATTAATGATACGTACATACATTGACGTATTATATATCATTGGGTACATATGTACAAAAATTGCTTTTCTTCACACTTTCAGTTATCCGTCTTTTCGATTATCCAGATGCCTTACGACAACAATTAGTGAGGTTAATCGAGTCTCTACTGAACACATAAATAACGATATTCAGAACGACACCGTATAAAAATGTCTAAATCTATTTCCAACAAGACCAACCCTGACAGCGCGCGTCACCAAACTCCTTACTTCAAGGCAGTTTTTTCCGTCCAAATTTCCGTGTACCACCTTTATTCAACAATACAAATGTTGTTTAATCAATTAATTAGACCCTTTCGCCTCATTGTGCCCGGTTAAACAAACGCGGAACGACGTGTTAAATGCTCCGCAGTAACAATGGCGTGATTTATCGAGGACCAGTTGGTTTGAAAGAAGCGGCGGGAATATTTGGCGGGATCTCGACGGTTGGACAACTGGTGTGACCAGTTTTTTAATCCGCCATTGTTTTTGTGTCAACGCGACATGCGTAATCCCCCAATTTTTCTAGCCTCGCGTTTTAAATGATCCGATTTTTTTAGACGCTCTGGTTCTTAATGTTGCCAGGTCAGGCGACCTCCCCTTTAGACGTCTCCTTTAACGATATTTCACAAGGCAAAATGTGACCCGTTTTTTTGCGTTTGTACGTTTGTCAGCAGACATTAGTTTAATGACAGTTTGCCACCTTTGTATCATTGTATTATTTGCATTTCATGGTTGTCAAAATCCTGAATATATAAAAACTACAATAATTATCATACTCTTGAATATCCAAGGGGTGTTTTTGCAACTTTATTGTGGAAAATAGATATGCATATAATGTTCTATCGAAAAATATTGCTATGATCTGTAAAACTAAAAAAACTAACCCGTAAAAACCAAGTTTTTATTTTACTCCCTTTCTTTGTAAATTAAGTTTACCATCATGTAATTAAATAATTGATTGACTGAAAATGAAACATGTCTAGACAAATATCTATGTCAAAAATCTCTAAATATATCACTTTATTATTTGATTTTTTCCCAAAAAACCGAAGTGTGCTGTCATCTGTGAACCAATTGTCATAAATTTTCGAAGTTCGTAGTACCTATTATACCTACCGACGGAGTAATTCAAATTTTAAATATTCCGTGACGTTATCAGGCCGCCGTTGGTAACTTTTGTAATGATTCCAATTTGAAAAAACCATTAAAATTTCTAAAAATCCAAAATTATACTATAATTATTTATTTTTTTAACGAAAATTTGATAGATCTTCTTGATCATCGCTACGAGTCTACTTGCAAAGTTTCAGCTCGATTGGATCACGGGAAAAGGGTTAAAAATTGATCCAAAAAAAATTTCGTCAAGCAAACAAGCAAGCAGACGGCACGAGTTAAAAGAAAGGAAGTAAAAATTGAAAGGTTCAACTACACTGTAATTTAGTTTTCATTATCTGGTGTGCTTCTATTGCAGACCTACGTACCTAGCTGTAATCTATTTTATAATTTCTTCAGAAACGATGCAAGTGCGCACATTGCCATTGCCTGTTTCAAAAAATAATGAAGTATGAAAAAAACGATAAAGAAGCGAGATGTACAGATTATTTTAAAATATATTTATATATTATTTCACGTGTATTATTCGCATTTTTTATTATTCGAGACATATTCGAGATATATCAACCGAAGACCAACGTCAAAGTAGGAATTCTATTCGGAAAATGCAAGACACGACTTAAGAGGAGCATGATGAAAGAAATACTGGGGAAAGAGTAATAATAATAATAATAAAATTAATATTTGGATAATTTATATAGCGCCGTTTTCACGAATACTCACCTCAAGGGCGCTTTAAATGCAGAAATACTTCATATGGGGGGAATTGAAGCAAAAGCGCCACTTTACATATAACAAGAAAACGAGGCGACGTATTTAAATATGAAAATAGTGTCAATTTGATAATTGATAACTTTTGGAAGCATGTTTGTCTATTATGGAAGAATTTTTTTTAAATAATATTCTTTTTTAAAATCTAAGATCTTAAAGTCGATTATAAAAACTTTACCATGAATACATTACCATATATTACATACCTTCATCAGCCTCTGTTTGTCGACTGCTGGATAGAGGCCTCCCTCAAGGATCGCCCTCCATTTGCCGTTCGCCACGCTACATCGAGCTTGAGATGTAGGAGTACAATGTGAAGATAATATTGACTTTTATGTGATTAAAAAAATTAATTAAAGACATATTAATACAGTAAAGAAAATGAATTATTACTGATTTATTTTTTTTGTTTAAAAAATTAAAAACGCAAACACACTTGAGAAAATTTGAAATTGACCATTAATGAGAATGAACATTACATTTTTACTCCCTTTATATTGACTCGTGGCGTCTGCTTGCTTGCTTGCCGGCTTGCCGTCAAAAAAAACTTTGGATCGATTTTCGACCCTTTTCCCGTGATCCAATCGAGCTGAAACTTGGCAAGTAGACTCGTGACGACGATCAAGAAGATCTATAAAATTTTCGTTAAAAAAAAAAATTATATTATAATTTCGGATTTTTAGAAATTTTATTGGTTTTTTCAAATTGGAATCATTAGAAAAGTTTGATTAGCAACGGCGGCCCGATAACGTCGCGGAATATTTTCTAAATTTGAATTACTCCGTCGGTATACATAATAGGTACTTCACCACGAATATCGAAAATCTAAATTGACTGACAAATATTTTTCAAAGCATGAAGTGTCTTATCAAAGCTCAAAACATCTGACATTTTAGAAATATATTAAATTACTGTAAGTTTAGTGTTATGTTACATGTTTTGATTCGTCTTTAATTGTTGTTATATTTTACAAAGAAAGGCAATATAATAAAAACTTGGTTTTTATGGGTTACTTTTTAATCTAATAAGCTCAAGGCTTCTAGGGTTAACCGTATCGATGTTTTTAAAGATTAGCAATGTATGAAATTAATGTCCTTGAGTTTACGAATAGCTGCCAATGTTTTGAAACCGCAATGAAAGAAATGTCAAGGAGTTACATCGCACGAACTCGATGGCCAATTACCTATTAGTATCATTATAATATGCATATCAAATAAAATACCTCAAAATTCAAACCGGAAGAATGAAAACGCCCCTCTCAAGAAATATTATTTTGGGGTTTGATCATAGACCTTCAAAATATATAGACATGAACTAACGTAAATTTATTGGTACACGGCTGTTTCCAAAACATTTGACATGTTTAAAAAAATTATTACGGGCTTGTAAATTTTTTTTTACTGGGGAATTAAAATGTGCAAGAATAAATACTTAAATTGCAGTATGAATGTGTCTAAATATGTGCGAGGGGGATATACTTCCGCTGTGACCCAATCCCCTCGCCTAAGGAAGGAATTATTTTCATGTCTGTACAGTTTTATACTCTGTGGGGTTGAAGATTAAACGTTAGACGTGGCTAAAAACAATACAATATTGAATTTGTCTCATTTAAAAAAAGAAATAGAATTTCCAAATTTTTCTTGCATCATTTTCATTATTACGTACTTACTTACTTACTTACCATCACGACGTTTCCCCGTGGGGGTAGGCAGAGAGGATAGAGCGCCATACTCTTCTGTCCTGACATACAACTTTCGCTTTGTCTACATTCGTACATCTTCGCATGCAAGCTCGACGGTTGTTCAGGCTTCTAACAGGACCATCTTCCAGTATCTGGTTAATCTGGTCACGCCACGTCTTCCGTGGTCGCCCTCTCTTTCTGGCGCCGTCAACACTTGCATCATATATCTTTCTTACCATTCTTTTCTCATTCATTCGCCCAACGTGCCCAAACCTCCTGAGTGACCCTATTTTTATTCTCTGTATTATGCTACGATCAGCTTTACATTTATTCCTAATATCTTCATTCATTACTCTATCATACATGGATTTACCACACATATGTCGAAGGGACCTCATCTCCACTGCATTCAATCTACTTTCGTTCCTCTTCTGCCAGCTCCAGGCTTCGTGTCGGTACCAGAACTCCATTATGTACAGCCAGTTTTGCCCCGGTAGACATATTTCTATTAGAAATTATTGCATTCAAAGCACCGTTCACTCTATTCCCGGCATTATTTGTTCGCAATTAATTTATACGTCATCACCGTACCACGTGAGACTGCCAGAAGATTGTTGAACCAGAGATCACATCAGACCAAAGTAATAAAAATTAATTAATTGCAGTGCAGGCACGTCGCGATTGTTCCTAAAACGAATTCAATCGACTGTCAAAATACGTGATCGTGAGATACGCAAAACGAACCCAAATGTATCCACAACTTTGGTTAGGTCACAAAATTAATAGTAGTTACAAGGCAATACATAAAAAAGAATATATTTTAGTACTGCGTAAAAAATATGCTAAGTTCATGGCTAAAACTTTTTGTATAATATCCGTTAATTCAATGCCGAACGCTGCTTCATTAGCCACCTAGGTGACTTATAGACTCAAAAATACTGAATATGTTGTGAAGAAATTCGCAAAAAGTGTCCTTACTTGGAAGAATAAGAAGATATATAACTAAAAAATAAAAAAAATTTAATACACAATACTATGATTATTGTTCCAGTATATTATTTATAAGCAACGAAGGAATGCTAAGGAAACTTCAAGTAGTACAAAACAGGATAGCGCATAAGATACATCGTGTAGTCGCTCCTGTTCGCGAGGCGTGTCCAAGCCACCGTAAATGAGACCTTTCTGTGTGTAGAAGTTCTCCTAGAAGCGTCACCATTTTGAAGGTCTCCATTATGTCGGTACTTATCACTCGGTCCAATAATGTTACTCCTGCTGCTCCTCGAATGCAGACGTCTTTTGATTTAAGAAAGACAATCGAATTAGTATGTGTACGCCGTGCCTACGATGCTCTTTGTTTCGTTGTGTTGGTGTTTATATCCGTACGTGTGGTATGTGGCTCGCACGCATGGCTTTCACATACTAATTCGATTGTCTTTCTTATATGAAAAGAGGTCTAACTTATTTCATAAAACTGTATTACTTGATGTAAGGATCCCCATATTTTCTGACCTTATATTAAAATGGGCCCATACACAGATTTAAAAACAATCAATTCGATCTTGAAACTTAACTCGGATTTCTTTATGACTAAGGTCAGCGTGATTATTAATTAACAGTCAAAATACTTGTTATAAGATTTATTTACAATCAAAATCCTAGTTATAACAACTCCACTCTTTCATAACATTGGATGGTTCATTCAATGCCACCATGCTATGAATGAGTCGGATTATATTTGTTGTTTTTTTAATGGAAATATGACTACTATTTGGTTAATTATTGTATTTTTATTTACCAAATTACCCAATGATGTCGTTACCATTTTATTATTTCCAAATTTACATTATTACATTATTTACAAATTTTATATATGATGTAAGTGTTGACGGCGCCAGAAAGAGAGGGCGACCACGCAATATGTGGCATGACCAGATTAACCAGATACTGGAAGATGGTCCTGTTAGAAGCCTGAACAACCGTCGAGTTTGCATGCGAAGATGTATGAATGTAGACGAAGCGAAAGTTGTATGTCAGGACAGAAGAGTATGGCGCTCTATCCTCGCTGCCTACCCCCACGGGGAAACGGCGTGATGGTAAGTTAGTCAGTTAGTTAAAATATTTATATATAAATATATAAAAATATACATTATTTACAAATTACCCAATGATACCAAATACCAAAACGTATTATATATATATAGTATTGGATTGTTTTTTTTTACCCTCTTCTAAACCCACACTTCCTCTACCAAAAATCCACAAATAACGTTCAACAATACGCGTTTGCGGCAGTTGTCGTACATGGGTCCCAACAGAAGTCGGTTGCACAGTTGCAATTTTTGAGGTCACTAAAAATTCCTTTCTGCGGCAAAATTTTACAACTTAGAAAGTAGGCAAAACAGCCATAAAAATGGGTCCGTCGGCGGTTTCAGAAGTCCACTCTTCATTATTCCGAGTAATAAAAATCTATGCCTCTTGGACAGTTTCTAGATTACCCGCAATAAATCTCCATGGCAACAAAATATCTAAAAACGTAAATCACAATAGTGGTCCACGGCTCTGGAGGCTGCGCTTGGAGCGTCTGAGGCGGCGGCCATAAACAGCTTGTCCGACTTTATTGTTTATAATTTAGGCAACCCTCTTATTCTGTTTTTAGGGCTGGACGCATTGTCTTCCTGGTTGGCGGCTGACGACAAAGCAGTCTGGATGTTTAGCCCGTTGTTTCGTGTTATAAAATAGTTTTTCTGGGTCATTTACACGGGCAATAAAGCAATCCACGATTGCCCCAGCTTTGCCTAAAATCAGGCCCAAAAATAAACAGTTACATTTTATGAACGTCGGTTACCATTTGAGAGTGCCGAAAATATGTGAATTTTGACCCAAATACTTATATTTTTCCCACAAAGAAGCTCAACTAAGTTCTTTGCTCTATGATTTTGACGATGATAGAATTTTTGGTAAAATAGACTAAAATTAAACAATTATTCTACACATATTTACACTTGGACTTATGACTCACTCAACTTTCACTAACATTCCACTTGATACTCTGTAGATACATAATAACTACCTTATGAAAATAAATACTACTGACGAATTCGAAAAAATATTATAATTGTGTTCTATAACGCCACTCTGGACAGGCGTAGCCTAGTAGAGTGGCATAATCCACAAATTAAACAAAACAAAAAAAAAGTGTAATTTATCTTAGGTTTTATTGTTAAATTAGTATTAAGTACCTTTATTTGTAAACAAGGATTTTTTAAAAATAAATAAAAATTGAATTAATTATTGAATTAGTCAGCATCGTAATAATGTTAATTTAATTTAGCGAAAAACCAAAAACATTTCTTTGCATTTGTAGATCTGCAAAAGGCTTATGAGAGTTGTAAGAGGAAGGGTATGGAAAGTACTCTCTGGTTACAAGGTGAACAGTAAACTTATACACGCAGTTGCATCCCTTTACGAAGGAAGTACTGCGTGTGTAAGAATCAATGGATCATGCACACCATGGTTTGATATCACAAAAGATGTCAAACAGGGTTGCGTAATGTCTCCATGGCTGTTCAACTTGTATATGGATAATTGTGTGAAAGAACGGGAATGTATTAATGTAGGAGCGAAAATGAGCAATGTGATTGTATGCTGTTTACTGTACGCGGATGATGCAATATTCATGGCAAATATTGGACTTAGACGTAAATGTGGCAAATCCATCTACGATAGAATAAAGAATCAAGATATTAGGAATTAATGTAAAGCTGATCGTAGCATAATTCATAGAATTAAAACAGGGTCGCTCAGGTGGTTTGAGCATGTTGAGCGAATGAATGAGGAAAGAATGGTAAGAAAGATATATGATGCAAGTGTTGACGGCGCCAGAAAGAGAGAGCGACCGCAGAAGACGTAGCATGACCAGATTAACCAGGTCGGAACATGGTCGCGTTAGAAGCCTCAAAAACCGTCGAGCTTGCATGCGAGGATGTATGAATGTGGATTACCTACCCTGCCTACCCCCACGGGGAAACGACGTGATGGTAAGTAAGTGAATAAGTAATAATGTTGGTTACTTTTCTCTCATGACAAGAATGTGTCGCACATATAACATGCATTGTGCTGACCCTAACATCTTACATCGACGCGAATATTCTTGCAGATACCCTATCATCATTTAAAAAGGGATTCCTGGACAACTTTCATCTTCTTGATAATAAGCTAAACACATAAAATCAATTCTTCATTTACATATTCGTACATGATCGCACTGCATTGATACACTAATATAATGTGATCGCATCTCATTGATACACTAATATAATATGATCGCACTGCATTGATACACTAATATAATATGATCGCACCTCATTGATACACTAATATAATATGATCGCACTGCATTGATACACTAATATAATATGAACGCACTGCATTGATACACTAATATAATATGAACGCACTGCATTGATACACTAATATAATATGAACGCACTGCATTGATACACTAATATAATATGATCGCACTGCATTGATACACTAATATAATATGATCGCACCTCATTGATACACTAATATAATATGATCGCACTGCATTGATACAACAATATAATATGATCGCAATTCATTGATACACTAATATAATATGCATATTGTTGCTTAGATATTTTTTGGTACAAAATTTACTGCTAAGCGTCTATCCAATTTACGCATTCATCTTATTATAAACCGTTTAGGTATACATTATTCTAACTGTGAGCTAGCTACTTATATAATTGTCTTTGTTTACGCCATGTGTCGAATAGAGTAGCGGGGTATAACAGATGTAAAGCGATAAAAGCAACAATTAAGATGTCAAAACTTAATTACCCTATAAAAGTTAAACGCTGAAGGGCGTGATGGCGTATAATTAGGACCTATAAATAGGGCTCCATTTCACAGCAAATACTTGCACTCTTCGAGCCCTTTATTCATATACCTACATAATGTAATAGGACGCACCTCCACATAAATAAGGCGTCTGATACACATGCTTCTTTAGTGGCACGTGAGCATGCGCAGTATCGACTTTGACAGTGGCATGCTTATTAGTGGCATGTGTGTACGCACATTGCTAGAAATGAGCATGCCACCTAGTGGCATGCTCAAAAATCAACCGCCGGTTGATTTATAAGCATGCCACTGTCATTCACCCATAAGAGGGGTAATCTTTGGAGCATGTTTTGGAACAACTTGGCTTTATTTTGACATGCTTATGTCACTTCTCGTGCCCGCGGCGTTTCGTGACTTTATTATAGGATATTCACGATGTCTGCGGATACTCGGTCACCGTTGTGGGAAAATAATATATTGAGAATAATGTTACGATACGAACTTTATTAATAGGCATGAATGATTCAAATCTTACAATAAAAATTATATAAACTAAAATCAAAAATGTGCGGATGGAAACTCGGGAACTTTTTTGATTTATTGGTTCACTTGAATTTTCTATTTCAGTTTGCAAAGTTTCCATTTTGAACAAGAGTGTCTCTATTCTATGACAAGAGCATGCCACTAATAAGCATGTGTGTTTGATTGTTAGCTTTGGGCATGCTTATTTATGAGCATGCCACTAATAAGCATGCCAGTAATGAGCAAGTGTGTACAGTTGTTAGGGCATGCTTATTAGTGGCATGCTCATTAGCATGCCAGTGAAGAAGCATGTGTATCTGTACCTTTACGCAAGACCAACGAAAACGTGTATCAATAGATGCTTACATAAATGTGAAAGAATATAACATAGTCGGCCTTATTCTGAACTAAGCAATATTGTTATTTCTGTATCTTGACAGTTATGTACCTGTAATATAGTAATGCCGAAAATTTTTACGTTTTAAATTTGACAGGTTTGAAATTAATGAATTCAATCAATCAGAAAGCTCTAAAACGTAGGTAAACAAACGTTACGTTATTCATAAATTATGAATTCAACACACTATGAACACAAGACCTGCATTTTGGAAAGTAATAAACAGATGATATCGTTAAACGGAGGTTTTTTTAATATTTGTAATACTCAATTTATTAAAAATAATTATGAGATTTGTAAGACTAATATTTTTCCGAAACGACATATATTTTACTCCCTTTCTTTTAACTCGTAGCGTCTGCTTGCTTGCTTGTCTGACGAAAAAACTTTGGATCGATTTTTAACCCTTTTCCCGTGATCCAATCGAGCTGAGACTTTGCAAGCAGACTCGTGGCGACGATAAAAATGATCTAACAAATTTTCGTTTAAAATTTTTTATAAATATAGTATAATTTTGGATTTTGCGAAATTTTAATGTTTTTTTCAAATTGGAATCAATACAAATGAGTAATTAGCCCGACGCGTGTACAGACACGAAACCTGATTCAATGAGAAAGAGAGTATAATAAAAACTTGTTTTTCAGGGGTTAGTTTTTTTGAATAAATTCATCAAATGACGAACCTTATTAATTGAATTCATTAATTTCAAACCTGTCAAACTTAAAACATTAAAATTGGCGGCATTACAATGTTATACAATAATTGTCAAGATGCAAAAATAGCGATATTGCTTAGTTCGTAATACGGTCAAATATTATGGTAAAAGGGATAAGAAATAATAGCGCCACTATCCAATAAACGAAATTTAGGTAAATATTTTTGTGACTGATTATAAAATTAATATACTTTTAACAAAATGCTTAAAAACACAGAAACATGCTTACAAAATCAGTTACCAATTGTGGAAATGACACTCTTTGCCTGACAAATTCAAATATTTCGTCCTGTATTCCAGTCGTACGCATAGTTCAGCTTTTGTTTCTAATCCCCTCATATTACGTATTTTCACCGGTCCTCGAAATAATTCAGCCTGACCCAATACTTTAATTTTTTTAATTCAGTACCGATAAACCGGCGTTTATTGGATAAATGTCATTTAATTGCACGATACAAACACACTTGCATACATATAAATATAGGATTATATGGAGCAAGTTTCTCGACCATTCCTGCCTCGCTAGATCATCATTCTACCACCTTAGAGAGCTATCTAATATTTAATTTGAAAAAGTATATACAGAAAAAATCATAATAAAAAATATAAAAATATATAAAAGTATCATACGAGATTTTATCGATTTACTTGATTATCGAATGCAAATTATGTACTGTAAAACGAAAATTAGCAACTATGTTATTTGTCTGTATAGAATGTATCTAGAAATTTAAATATATTTGATTTGAGGTACGGATTTATCAAAAGGCCGAAGGAGCTTGTATCGTGGGGGCCCACATCACCTTGGTGAGAAATATTATTATTTTCTTCAGACCGACGGCTCCTACGTATAATATCGTAACCCACAAAATTCAGTTTTACAGGAGAAGGATTTGAACATATTTTCGTCCGGTATAAATCTAAATATTGCCCAATTTTTTTGAAATTTCGTTTCAATATTTTACTTTATACTGTAGTGTCATAAATAATCACAAAAAAGTCGAAATTATTAAAGGTTTTTGTAGAAATGCACACATGATATTATACTTCGGAAAAGAAGCGACGTAAAATATCGTATAAATGACTTACAACATTTAACTTCGGAAAAGACGCGACGTAAAATAACGTAAATGTTACAAACGATCATTTTCTTATGTTATTTTCTCACGCATATTATTGTAAGTGTTACATACGATAATTATCTTATGTTATTTTCCAACGTATGTTATTGTATGTGTTACATACGATAAAATTATCTTATGTTATTTTCCAACGTATGTTATTGTATGTGTTACATACGATAAAATTATCTTATGTTATTTTCCAACGCAAATTATCGTAAGTGTTACATACGATAGTATACTTCGTAAAAAATATGTGATTGTTTGAAATACGATAAAATACGTCCGAAAAAAACGTTATTTATTGCAAAATATTTTTTTTTCTTTCTTGGATATAAAGATATAATTAAATACATATGAAATACACAAAAAACTAAAAATCGTCGATTTGTGGGTTACGATATTATACGTAGGAGCCGTCGAGACATTGTTCATCCACTATTGAATGGGAGCTCTTCGCACTCTAAGTGCTTCATAAATAAATTATCCAATTTTATTATTTTTCATGTTGTTTACATATCAATTTACTTACAGAAATGTAACCTCGAATATTTAAAATAATTGGTTCAAAGAAAAACTTTCTTAAATGAATATTTCGCGTCGTAGATAAGCCCTACTTTTATAGTATATTTTTGACGGGCTAGAGAGAATCAGCGGCGGCTATGTCATGTAGTTACCGCATTGCCGTCCACTCCTCCCAGGTTCGAGTCTGTCTTCAGTCGTGTAATTTGTTTTTTAGCCGTGATTTCGAACGAAATTATTAAATTTAGATATCACTGAAGACCAAGTTCAAGCACATTTCGTGGTCTCGCATTTTCACCACATGTCCCGCTACACGTGTGCTCGCTACAGTGCGCACTCTGCGCGTGCGCAACTTCCGTTACAATAAAAAAATTACCCTCAATGCGCCAAAAGATGATACCTTCAAAAAAATTATCTGCTTTTATCTCTTCATTCAGGGAAAGGTCATTACCAGGCAGCAACACAACACATAATCACAACTCGTTACGCAAAAGTCATCGCACATCCGACGTAATTTTTTTCTCGTCATGTATCTATAAAACGAAATTGAATAGAATTCGCTAGTTCCATGAATCAAACGCCTCGCTCGCATCATGACGAGGAAAAATGCGCGGAGAAACCTGATTTGTTGATTTGTCCATCGCTTGAGTTCTCAAAATCTGCCAAGGCTGGTGACTGCTTCGTCGGAAACCTGCGAGCGACTACTTCCGAGAACCGAAGAACTCTACGAGTGAAAGGAACCGGGAACTCTCGATTTCTAAAGTGCATCATAATTTCTTCGCGGGTCTTTGTAGCGTGCGGTCACTTTTGTCAAATTACATTTGTTTTTCGCTACGTCACTAACAGAACAACCGAGACCTTTAGAGGTGCATGCAGGGAGTACATCGAGCATGAAAGATACTATTTACAACAATCTTGAACATATTGGTTGAAACCGAAGACAATCTCCAAAGACTATTGTATAAATTGCACACCACTAGTTAAAAAGACAATTCCTACGACCAAAACTAAAAACATGACATTCTCAAAACAACCTGTCAGTATAGCACCCCTTGAAAATAAACTCATTGAACAGGAGATGGAATTTAAATATTATATCTTGGTGTCAACATACTAAGCCGTAGTGATGCTCTTGAAGAGGTGAAAAGTCAGGTGACGTAAGGTTCGGTTGTATCAGGATGTCTGAATAAAATAATATGGAAAAACAAGGGACAACTGAAGAGTAAAGTCCGAATCTACAAATCATGCGTCAGACCGATAATGACCTACGGCATCGAAGCAAAAGCTGACACAGTTCGCACTTAATCACTTCTTAGAAACACAGAGATGAAAACATTCAGAAAAATAACAGACAAGACTCTAGAAGCCACAGCATGAGAAACTCCACGATCAGAAAAAAGTGTGATATCCAAGATGTCGTTAGATGGGGGGGACAAAAGAGAAGGTATTGAAGAGGCCATGTGGAAAAGATGGACTCCCAAAGACTACCACTCCTTGCCCAACTTTGGAAACCAGAGGAAAGAAGGATGCCTGGACAGATGGAAGTCCACATCACAAGACGTAGCCAACTCTGCACAAACAGGCCCTAGTAGCCTTCAGCCAGTGTAAAAAGAAGAAGAAGATATACATAATAATAGGAATAGAATGAGATTACCATATAAGAAAAAAGTTTGTGCACAAAATTGTTCAATGTACAGAGGTATAAAAATGTATGAATGAAATGAAAATGTGAAAAATGTAAATAAGCTGAATGAATTTGAAATTAAACACTTAAGTTATTGTAAAAATAGTATAGTATTATAGATTATGGAATGTATATTATATGTGGGGTACAAAAGCAAAGACAACAATATATAGCAAATTTTAAAAGCATAATTGTTTTATAATTTGTATTTTTATATTATATTATAATTTAAGGACAATTAATTAAGGAAATATACTGTAATCAAATCCTTGCGTTTAACAGTTTGAAAGCAGTTTGCAGTACAGTTTTGCAAGAGGTAAAAATAAAATGGCAACAATAAAAAAAATCCAAAATATTAAAAAAAAAAAAATGTTTTGAATGCAGCCACCGAGAATTATTAATTTAGAATGTACTGAATTCTAGATTTTACGTATCATCCCTTCTAAAATCATGTTTCCTATAAATTAAAGGCTATATTTTTTGGATATTGTATAAATGATACATTGTTAGAGTATTATTGTATTTTACACTACGGGAAATACAAGAAGAAAATAAAATTAAAAGTTATGTTACAAATTAATAAGTTAAACATCATATAAAATTATTGCGTAAGGATAGTGCGTGGGTTCAAGGTCTTATCACGTGACATGCGACAGTCCTCGGAGAATATTGCGAGTTTGACGCACCTAAAATCTGAAGTCAACTAACTAACTAACTTACCATCACGCCGTTTCCCCGCGGGGGGAGGCTGAGAGGACGGAACGCCATACTCTTCTGTCCTGACACACACACATCTCTCGCCTCATTAACATTCGTACATCTTCGCATGCAATTTCGACGATTGATGAAGCTTCTAAATGGATTTGCCACAGCGCCTAAGCGATCTCATGTTCACTGCATTCAATTCACAGTTCTTCTTCTTCAAGCTCCAGGATTCACTTTTGTATATCAGTAATTTGCCATTTAAATAATTTACCAATCTCTTTCATTTGTTGCGTCTAAAATATTCTAAAAATATCCTAGCACGCTCTGAATACAGAAAGTTATTCTTAGAAGTCATATAAATTGACCCAGAATAATTTATACAGAAATGATAGAACGTGATTTATATAATGACTATAACTACGATCTGGATAAAAATAATAAATAGCTAAGTAAGTCTATTTTCCATTCACAAAAGCCGCCGTGTCTAAAACATAATTTTTCCCTTTCTACTTGGACCTTGTTTATGGTATTTTGATTTGCTCGTACAAACCGGACCTGTTAAAGTAATGAATCACGTTAGAAAACCAATCAAAATTTTAAAAACACTCTAAGTAAAACATAAGCACTTATCGAAAGTAAGCAACTGTGTGTAAGGAGTGAGAACTGGGTGTACAAGTCAATATTCGTACATATTGACTACGTGCCACGTAACTTTATTTAAACATAAAAACCGGATTGAGGCATTGAGATAAAATCCAGTGGACGTGTGCAAGATAGAAAAAATCCGCTGACGTTAAATAGCAGTAGAAACTTAGAGTATATACAATCTAAGTTTGTAAATACAAGATAGTTAGTACAGTCGAACTCGGTTATAACGAACACGACGGGACCAACTAAATTTGCTCCTTATAGCCGGGACTCCTTATATCCGGGATTTACTTTTTTCACAAATTTTTTTGATTGTGTGATTTTATTTTCAAGAGCAGCTGAAAAAACATCCTTATCTTTCCAGAGTGATGAAACTGTAGAAGACGATTGTGAAAACTTTTTACAGACTTTTTGACGCCGATAATTTCGACTTTTTCGCGAACCTAGTGACACTTTCGTTTGTTAGTGAACATGTTTCCAATAGAACAAGTCGCGTTTAACTGATTAGGCTTTTAAATGCTAATACAGTAAACTGCATAAAATAAACTGTCACCATAAACATCTTGGAAACCCCCAATAATCGGAGTTATATGACCGGTATTCTCGACCTTCAGTAAACTATTGCTTGCCTGCGCACGTGGGATTTTCGGACACAAGTTTGTGTACATCATAAAATGAACCCTAATTAAGTGCGAGCCGCTTTAAAAGCAAAGTGAAAAAGTTCATTGTTATGAGTAAGTATTTGTCTTTTTTTTCTGTAACCCAAGCAAATATGTTTGCAAAGTTTCTAAAATTTGCTCCGTATATCCGGGAATCGCGCTCCTTATAGCCGAGACCGATTGTATGGGACTATGCGCAAATCAAAACGAATTCTCAGGTTTTCTCATTATAGCCGGGATCTCCTTATATCCGAGCTCGTTATAACCGAGTTCGACTGTATATACTCTAAGAGTACAAATAATCTTAAGCTCCTTAGGCCCGGTTTTTTCAAGTTGGATTAAAATAAAAGTTGGTTTAAAGCATAGATTTTTACGGAAACGAACCTTTTGATTGGTGGAGAATGCATAAATCTATGCTTTAAACGAACTTTTACTTTAATCCAACTTCAAACATCCGGCCCTTATTAATAATGACTTTTTATAAAGTTCGACATGGTTACTATTTTTAAAAATTAAATTAAATATTTAAATTTGATCCAAAGTATGTAGGTAATATACAGATTTTAAATAACTAACCAACTAATCATCACGCCACTTCCCCGCAGGGATAGGCAGAGACGATAGAACGCCATATTCCTCTATCCTGGAACACCACTTTTGCTTCGGCTACATTCACACATCTTCTCATGCATGCGCTATGTTTCTTGAGGCTTTTAACAGGGCCATCCTCCAATAATAGTAGTATCTGATCACGCCAGGTCTTTCGCGGACGCCCTCTATTCCTGTTACCTTCAACACTCGCCCTGTATATTTTCTTAACCATCCTTTCCTCGCTCATACGTTCTACATGACGTCCTATAGATTGTATAAAATATTAAAATATATATAAAAATACGGTAAAAATTTCCATACATTTACGATAGAATTGGTGAATATTGCATTGTGTAGAGTGATCAGTTAAGCCAGCTCATATATGTCGTATATATGCTCAAGGAGAGCATATGCTCAAGGAGAGCAAAGTGAAGATATACAAGACCTGCGTCCGCCCAATCATGACGTACGGTATCGAGACAAGGGCTGACACTACCAGAACAAAATATCTCCTAAGAACAACTGAGATGAAGACTCTCCGACCCATTGCGGGACTGACAATCCGAGACCGAGTGAGGAATTCCGAAATACGAAGGACTTGTGACGTCGAGGATATTGTCCGATGGGAAAGATCTAGAAGACGTTACTGGAGAGATCATGTGGAGAGAGATTGTACTGAGAGAGTAGTGAGCATAGCAGCGAACAAGCTGCCGTCTGGTACCAGACTCCCAGGAAGACCGCATAAAAGATGGCGAGATAGCTGGACATCTGTATCCCAGGAACAGGCTCCGAGCAATGACAGGACGCAGTCCTAGATGAAGCAGAAGAGGAAAAAGAAGATATATGTCGTAAGCCCTGGGCCATCCTATATAAAAAATACTTCCATATACTTTTCTCATATAAATATCTTCGTCTATATATCTTGATTATTGATATTTATCGATCTGTGGACGAAATCCAGTAAATGTGTTTCCAGAACGTACAAATAAAAATATTGTTAAAGAAATGAAAATCATTTTGTCGACGAGTTGCTCGCTGTATGCGGAAGTCAACTGGGCTGTATGGCAATATCTTCTCTTGTGGGTCACTGGATCCTGAGTCAGACATGATTATGATAATGTTACGCCAGCGATGTGTTACAGCCGATGTGTTGGTTCGCATGCTAATTAGCCAGGTACCTAGCCCGTCTGCTGCCTGTCGAGGGAGGAGCTCGTAAGTACACATCTACGACACGTGGACGTCCTCCAGAAAATTTCCCAGGTATTAAGGGAAGATATATAAATAAAATTAAAATAAATAAAACAGGGATCCAGGCTGTCGAGATAGGTTTTCTAAGGACGGTAGCGGACAGAGTGAAAAGTGCTGACGTAAGACACACACTCGGCATGGAGCCCCTACTCCTACACATATACAAATCACAAATGAGTTGGCTTGGACATGTGCTAAGAATGCTAGGGGAACGAATACCATGAAGAATTCTCCCGGCAACCTCGATGTGATGAAAAATACCTGCCTTTATGCTTATGGGGGCAGTATAGACCTAAACAGTTTTTGCGTACAGCGACCTTGAGGTGAAATTTCAACAAAAATGACTCCATAATAATAATAATTATTAATTTTTATTATTTTCACTAAAGATTATATTAATTTAATTATTTAACGCCCTCATGGGCTTTTACAAAATATACAAAATATAAAATAAAATAAAAAATCACATAAATGCGGTTAAAATACATATAATAGATTTGTGTAAATTAAAAAGAGAAGTTTAAACGGAAAGAAGAAAAATAAAAGTTTATTTATCCATTACCATTTAGTTGAGACGTAAAGAATTGTTTCAATTTAGTCCTATACACAGTTATACTATCAGCAAAAATGTCGACCACCTCCGCATGTTCATTCCCTAACGAGTGTATAACTGGGGATTACAGAGTTTTCTAATGCATTAGTTCTGACATTTCCTCTACAGTAGAATAATGCACTGTGTCTTGATGACCTCGATGGTGCATATAAGTCGATCAGACTAACAATCTGGGGGCAATCAATCATGTTATTTATGATCCTATACAGAAATATTAGGTCCGTCGCGGTACGTCTCACAGACAAGTTTAATAGTTGCAAACAACTAAGGAGATATTCATAATTGATATCGTCCAAGTGTATATTAAAACATTCTCAACAAAACACAATCAAAACCCTCCACCGTAGCCAAGTTTAACCGTATTTAATCGAAGACTTGGCGTGATATACAAAATTCGGTGTTGTAGCTCGCTCAAGGCATTCAAAAGGTTAATAACCGTTTTTTTTAATGAAATCTTCTTCTTCTTCTTTATCAGCCTTCGTCTCTCCACTGCTGGATATAGGCCTCTTCCTTCTCTTTCCATCCTTCCTTGTTGTTTGCTAATTGTAGCCATTTCTTTCCCCCCACAGCGGTTATATCATCGGCCCATCTCTTCCGATGCCTCTTTTATTCTCCCAAGGTCTCCATTTCAGAACTCTGGTAGGACATCTTGTAGCATCCTGCCTTGCAACATGTCCTGCCCATTGCCATTTTAGCTTCGATCTTAGGTTTACTGCGAGCATGGATCTCTCCATGGATCGTTGCGTGCATTTGAGCTTTTCTACACTTTTCTTTGTAAGGGCCATAGTCTCCAATCCATACTTCATCACTGGCAGTATGCATGATTCAAAGGCTTTTCTTTTTAGGCTAATTGGGATTTCTTTGTTCTCGAATATATGTTTGAGTTTGCCTAAAGCAGCCCAGCTCATTCCTATTCGTCTTGGCAATTCTTCTGTTTGGTTATCTTTGCTCATCTTGTGTCCTAGGTATATACAGGGTGTACCAGAGCTAGTAGCAGGAACTTGGCCGGTAGATTCCTGACTATGTTATGAGTCTAAAATGTTCAAGCAACCATGACCTAATATCAATAGTTTGGAAATATGCAATATCAAAGTTTGCATTTTTTTTCAATATTTCTGACTTATTTTTTGCAAAAAGTTGAATTATCATTACAGTAACTTATATCGATTATGAAAAATTCATTTACTTCAATACAACTTAAATAAAATGATAAAAACCTTGTGAAAAATGACTTTTTTTCAATTTTTGCAAGGTTTTTATCAATTTATTCGACTTGTATTAAAGCCAATGAATTTTTCATAATCGACATAAGATACTGTAATGATAGTTCAACTTTTTGCAAAAAAATAAGTAAGAAATATTGAAAAAAAATGCAAACTTTGATATTGCATGCCTCCACAACTATTGATATTAGGCCATAGTTGCTTGAACATTTTAGAGTCATAACATAGTCAGAAATCTACATGCCAAGTTTCTGCTGCTAGCTACTATTTCAATATTATTATCATTGGTAGTGAAGACTTTGTTCTCTGGGCTCAAATTTTTTTTTTTAATGAAATATTAAAAGATAATTTCGATATCATATTTAACCATTAATTTATTAATCTCTGATCTGAACAGACTATCGGCGGGATCCGTGGAGCGAGCTCTGCCAACGGCGATGGACGAGTGTCACATGCGATATCGTCATAGCGGCGGAACCAGCCGCCCGGCCGCTCGGGCGCGAGACTCGAAGTGACATAATGTCAGGCCACTTTCAGCGTCTGGTGAGTCGCTCAGTGGTACGCGAAATATTGTTCAATCAATCACATTAATTCGAAAATTATTCATTCAAAGGCAACAATTGAAGACTCATTTCTTCCTCCTACTTGCAAGAAAACGTTGGAGGTCTCTATCTCGTCCGTAAGGCTAAATCAACGCCGTATAACATTCACATTTAACAATCAAAATAAAATAATTTCGCTGTCTGTCTGTCTGCCCGTAACGTCCGTAACTCGCTGGAATTACAAATTTAGATAATTAGAGTGTGGTCACTAAGACGCTTGTGTGGAAAATCTTTGGTCGATAGAGTGAGGAATGAACAAATTAGAAGTGAATGCAATGCTATCTGTAGTGTGGTAGATAGAATAAAGAAAGGAGTGCTGAGATGGTTTGGTCATGTGGAACGTATGAACGAGGAAAGAATGGTTAAGAAAATATATGAGGCGAATGCTGAAGGCAACAGGAATAGAGGGCGTCCGCGAAAGACCTGGCACGATCAGGTACTACAAGTATTTGAGGATGGCCCTGTTAAAAGCCGCAACAACCGTAGAACGTGTATGAGAAGATGTATGAATGTGGCCGAAGCAAAAGTGATGTGCCAGGATAGAAGAGTGTGGCGTTCAATCCTCTCTGCCTACCCCTGCAGGGAAACGGCGTGATGGTTAGTTAGTTAGTTAGTTAGTGTGACACGCAATCAGCGCGCAATACGCAACGCGCAAGGGTCGCCCTACCAAATTAAATGGTCTTGACATTTTTATATCGTTATATTTTGTTTTAGGTTTAAGCGAATAAAGTAATTTTATCAATAATTTTCATTTTCCAAATCCTGCAATTTTACTAGTTTTTTTATAAGTGTGTTCAAAGAACACAATTATTGAATCTTGTCCACAAAGGGAAAATCGTTAATAAAGATAAATTATAGATGTCTCATATAGACGAAGCTATTTTTGGAAAATGCATTTATGGCAGTCTTATAGGGCGTCCACAAGGACCGACCTGTCATGGCTAGCTTGGCTTAAGTGATTACTTTACGCAATGCAACATTCACGATTCCACCCGATATCATTACTGGATTGTGTCCCCAAAAGGATCTCACAGAGGCGAAGCTATGTATATGGGAAAGTAGGTACGATAGTTTTTGGGTACTTACAGGGCTTACGACTGTCATTGGCTTGTCTTATGTGATCATTTTGCATAGTCTAACATTCACGATTCCACCGGTGATCGACAACCACATCTATTAAATTTTGGATTGTTGGGTATATCGTGTTTATGTGCCTCGTTTTATTTTAAATCGCCGCTGGTCCAATATTTGATAGATGCGATTGAAATCATGGGTGGAATCGGTGAACGTTACACTGTGTAATGTGATCACTTAAGCCAAGCCAATGACAGGTCATAAGCTCTGTAAACACCCAAAGACTGAAACACCTACATTCCTATACAGCTTCCTATAGCTTCGCCTCTGAGACATCTATAATATATCTTGATAAAATAATGGATATTGAACTAAACTAGGCAACTTGAAATGCGAATTTTTAGATAATCGACAGGATTATCACGGATTAAACGTCCCCGCATTCGTGGTAGCCTGGGTGTCACGGACATAAACAGTAAGCTGGAAGAACGACAGCTGAGATGGTACCGGCACATAAGACGGAGGCCACCAGACCACACGGTAAAGCAGGCGATGTTTGTGGAACTTCATCGACAGTCATCCAGAGGAAGACCAAAGAACTCCTGAATGACTCAGCGCTCCAAAATTCTACAGAGAAATGGCCTGGATGAAAGCGACACCAAAAAGAGAAAGATACAGCCTGAGAACTAGAAGAGCTGATCCCAACAGCCTACTTAGGCAATGAGTTGGGACAGCGCCAGGAAGAAAGAGAAGAAGATAAAAGAATTATATAAGATATGAATTATTTTAAAATAACTACAAAAAAACGATTCATTATTGAGAATTGCTGATATCAGCTGTACAAATAAGACAGTGTATTTTGTCTTAATATTACAGTAAAATTACACGTCATATAAAATTATTAAATCGTGCTGTTTGAGCCAAATTTATTTTGCAAGGTTTAAATAATTTTATTTAACTTATATCAATATCTAAGAGAAGGCGTTTTTGAAATTAATATAAGTTACTGTTATGTCTTGCAACATCCTTTAATTGTGGGAGACAACTATTTTTTCTGTATTTTGTCTTACCAAGTAATTATGTCTTCCTGTTGGATGACCAAATACATAAAATTTAAAAAAAAAAACACTAAATATCAGTCAGCAGCAGGGCAACACTCTCGCTCCTACACACACATGTTTTCTCTATGATTATCTATGCTTCTTCTCTTATAACGGTAAATATAACGTGCTCATTTTATTCTTAAATACAAGTGATATTAATTAATTATATATTTTTTTATTATTAAATACAACGGTTACCTTTACGATACTCCAAAGTTTTCCAGAAAATAGGTTAAATTCCTTAACTGACACTTTACCCAAAGTATAAACTGTGTTTTTTATACAACATTGAATGAGGAAGACTCCCAAGAAGTTTTTACTACCAGCTACTAAAGACACCTGTATAGTAAGTCCAAGGGAGAATTTTCCTATAAAGCAATATCATATTGGAGCATTGCCCAATTGAATATCATATTAATATTCTTCACCTCTTTGTCCGAATACGAGTCATGAATCAGAAGCGTGTTCCATGATTATTGACGTAAAAACCAGATTTCTATTTTGGATGATTGTTTTTACCTCCAAACGACACCATTACTCAATATTTTTATAATCCAACTTATTCTGAAAATAAAAATAGTGTTATTTTGGTGATTATTACCCAATACTTAAAAATAGACGGGTTTATTTTTTTCCACGTAATTACTTAATTAATTAACTTTTATGAATTTTGCAATGTAATATGAGATCTTAGTAAGGTAGTCGGGAATCGACGTAGTCTAATTAGTGCGAGGTGAATGTGAATTATAAGGGATTCATAAATATTTGTCATTAAAAACTCAAAACAGGACAGAAGAGTGTGGCGCTCCATCCTCTCTGCCTACCCCCACGGGGAAACGGCGTGATGGTAAATTAGTTAAGTTAGTTAGTAAAAACTCAAAACAGAAAGCAGAAATTGCATTTTGTGTTATATCTACATATCACTTTTCAACATCCAACAGTTGTGCAGTAATGGCATATAAATAATTAAAAATTAAAAAGAAGTAGGTACATATATCAATATTTTGTTACACGTGCATGGATAGTAATGTCGGACCTCCACGATGCCTGGGTGGTCTTGAAAAATACCTGTTTATTTGATATCGAAGCGATATTACTGTCATCAGACAAACCAGTCGTTGCAACATGGAGTTTTATTTAAATATAAATTTTTGATGAATATTATATAAAATAAGTACTAAAATTGTTTACAATATTTAAGAAACTCCGATTTTGTTCAATGTTTTTTCCCTGGAGTCAAATTTAGGCGCTAGCAAACTTAAAAGCAGTTATTTTAAGTTAAAAAACGATACATTTTTGACACTTGAGGCCATAGAAAATATATGTTTGATGTTTGAATAACCATTTACCATAGATTAGAAAAAATTAATGTACGCGAAGCATAGACAGTGAATTATTTTTACAAATGAATTGTTTTGTAAGTAATTTATTAGGTAATATAATCACATTATATTAATAAACCTAAGCAATGTAATTTTATCTAACTAAAATAATCTAATTAAACAAACCAAACCTAATGACCTAACTTTTTCCCTAAAACTATTTTGAAATTTGATATAAATTAGTTTATTTCACACACATCTACTAATTACTTCATCCAAAGTGTTCAAATATTAAATTAAAGTCAATATTTTCGTCACAGTGACAGAAATATTGACACTTGACAGATGTCTTGACGTTTTTCTATTTTTGTCGCCAAATAGCAATGGCGTCATTCTCGGAATAGTTCAGATTATATTTATTACTTCTTTACGCTTTGATAGTACGCCGCATTAAATCTATTCGCAAAAGCATCCCAACAGAAGCAACAAAATCACTAATAAATGCATACGTTATCTCTCGCTTAGACTACTGTAATGGTATCTACGCTCATCTCCCGAAACAGGAAATAAACAAATTACAAGCTGTATTTAATGCCGCCGCAAGACTTATTACCGGCGTTTCAAAGTTTGCGCACATCTCAAACCATCTTCAAAACCTTCACTGGCTTAGATGTCCAGAGAGGATTGAATATAAGCTTTGCCTTACAATATTTAAGGCTATTCACAACATGGCCCCTCAATACATAACCGACTTCTGCATTCCATTCTCCGCAAATAATAGACAACTAACACTTCGCTCAGCATCAACATCTAATACAAAAAGGTTAGCTGAAGTAAATCGCGTCCACAAAACTAATTTCGGTGATCGTGCTTTCGCGGTGGCTGGACCAAAGTTATGGAACAAACTACCTAACAAACTGAGACAAACTGACAGCTTACCACTGTTCAAAAAACAACTTAAGACGCATTTATTTAGACAATCCTATAAAAACCTATAAAATCTAACCACAACAACGCAAGCTAATGTTTTCCACTCATATTGTGCACTCCGCGAAAACACATAATTCTTTCAGGGACTCACAAACTATTATAGTACTCAATTTTAATTCCACTTCTTGTATGCCACCTAGTGAATAAGTAATAGTAAATAAGTTTTTTCTTTTCTAGCAGTAAGTTGTCTTGTAAGATAATAATTTCTCTGTGTAAAGCGCCCTTGAGGTGAGTATTTCGCGAAAACGGCGCTATACAAATTATCCAATTATTATTATTATTATTATAGTATATTTGCAGAACGGGTATTCTTCTCACGGCGGACTTGCGTAGCCGTTGAGCAAGTCAGCCATTTGGAATTTCCTTTATGCTGTGGAAAGAAACGAGCCCGGCGCTGTGACTCATTATATTGAATTCAGTGATTGTGTCGCCATTGACGTGAGGATTAATATGAATTTATTTATCAGACGCGCCTGCGCAGTGGGGCGAGAGTGTAACGTACGAGGATTTGAACTCTGCAACATTACACACATGTCATGAACAATGAACACTGTTAATTCGCAGACGTGAATGCACTGTAAAACAATAGAATACCAGCTTTAAAAATTCATTTAGATATTTAAAGATTTAATCATTTTAATCGTAATTGTGTCGCTGATATACTCATGACTCATGGACTATGTTACGGAACCATTTTTTTTAGTTTTATGCGTTTTCGTGTACGAATGATTGATTAATATGTGCGTTTTGAGAAAGCGGCTACGTATAAAGTTAGTCAAAACCAAGACTTTAAGGCGATCGTCTAGCAGAATGAGCAAATTTCACCATTTTTTCTCATATCTTCTCTTGTGTTTTTTATCACATTTTTGTAGGGAAATATCTCATTTTAAAATTTATTCATCAGGTTACATATATTTTAAATACGAATATCTTAAACTAATAAACTAAATTATATAATTGATTAATAAATTACCAAACCTTCGATGTTTTAAAAATGAAGAAAATTGCTATAATTTGTGAGCCTTTTATGACTGAATGGCGTGTTGAGATGTCTTTTTTATTCAATAATATTACAAAGTAAACGATTAACTTAAATTTATTACAATTATAACAAAATCTGTTAGTTTGTTTACATGCAATTTATGTTTTAAAAAATACTGTTTGTTAAAAATATTTTATTTTTTTGTGGGTCTTTTTCAACTCTTTTTACATGGTTGACAACTTTTTTACTTCAATAGTCAAAAGAATAGATATTAAAATTTTACAATAAAAACAAAAAAAAATGAAAATCTTTGTCGATATTCCTGATTTTAGATATTTAATCAAGACGCAACGTATTTATGATACAATACGCAGTGCCTTGATTAAATAGCTAAAATCTGAAATCGAGAATAATTTTTTGATTTTTTTTGTATTAATTTTAAAATAATAATGTCTATTCATTTAAATTATTAAAGAAAAAAAGTTATAAAGTATTTAAAAAGGATCGAAAAAAAAACAAACAAAAAATAAAAATAATTTAAAAAACAGTATTTTTTAAAACATAAATTGCATGTAAACAAACTAACAGATTTTTCTATAATTGTAATAAATTTAAGATAATCGTTTACTTTGTAATATTATTGAATAAAAAAGACATCTCAACACGCCATTCAGTCATAAAAGGCCCACAAAGTGGAGCAATTTTCTTCATTTTTAAAACATCGAAGGTTTGGTAATTTATTAATCAATTATATAATTTAGTTTATGACATTTTAATAAGATATTCTTATTTAAAATATATGTAACCTTATGAATAAATTTTAAAATGAGATATGTCCCTACAAAAATGTGATAAAAAACGCAAGCGAAGTTATGAGAAAAAATTGTAAAATTTGCTCATTCTGCTAGACGATCGCCTTAAGGCTTTTTGAAAAATCGGAATTTTACTCACAATCAATATTAGCGGCTCAATTATTTAGCGGAAAATTGGAATCAATCTATCTCCGTATTACTCAAATTGATTGCCGGTACCTTCTCTATAAACTAATATTCTAGTAATTCTTTTTTGGATGGATTTGGAGATGGGATGGATCATTTTTTTTTTTAAATAGAGACGCGAACGCGGAATTCGTGTCACATCAATATTCTTACTATTTTCAAATTATAAGAATTCAAACGCTTGTGCTATGAAAATAGGACTAACTTGCTTGTCTGGAGTGAGATTCGAACCTGCGACCTTTGGATCACGAGGCGAGAGTCCTAACCACAAGACCAACAAGCTACTCAAAATCATTTTTATATATTTTTCGCAGTGTGGTGCCCATATCGGCGATGCATTACTACGAATTAAAAATACGTACAGGGTGTACCAGAGCTAGCAGCAGAAACTTGGCCGGTAGATTCCTCACTATGTTATGAGTCTAAAATGTTCAAGCAACCATGGCCTAATATCAATAGTTATGGAGATATGCAATACAAAATTTGCATATTTTTTTCAATGTTTCTGATTTATTTTTTGCAAAAAGTTGAACTATCATTACAGTAACTTATATAGATTATGAAAAATTCATTCGCTTTAATACAAGTCGAATTAAATGATGAACACCTTGCGAAAATTGAAAAAAGTTTTTTTTACAAGGGTTTTTATCATTTTATTTAATTCATTTGTTTCAATACAGCTTAAATAAAATTATAAAAACCTTTGATACTACATGCCTCCATAACTATTGATATTAGGTCATGGTTGCTTGAACATTTTAGACTCATAACATAGGCAGAAATCTACCGATCAAGTTTCTGCTGTTAGCTCTGGTACACCCTGTATATTTATAACTGCAAGCAAAATATAAACTAATGTTTTAACTAACTAACTAACTTACCATCACGTCGTTTCCCCGTGGGGGTAGGCAGAAAGGATAGAGCGCCATACTCTTCTGTCCTGACATACAACTTTCGCTTCATCTACATTCATACATCTTCGCATGCAAGCTCGACGGTTGTTGAGGCTTCTAACAGGACCATCTTCCAGTATCTGGTTAATCTGGTCGTGCCACGTCTTCCGTGGTCGCCCTCTCTTTCTGGCGCCTTCAACATTTGCATTATATATCTTTCTTACCATTCTTTCCTCATTCATTCGCTCAACATGCCCAAACCACCTGAGCGACTCTATTTTTATTCTATGTATTATGCTACGATCAGCTTTATATTCATTCCTAATACCTTCATTCTTCACTCTATCATACACGGATTTGCCACACATACGTCTAAGGGATCTCATCTCCACTGCATTCAATCTACTTTCGTTCCTCTTCTGCTAGCTCCAGGCTTCACTTCCATACATTAGTGTCGGTACCAGAACTCCATTATGTACCGCTAGTTTTGCCTCGGTAGACATATTTCTATTAGAAATTATTGCATTCAAAGCACCGTTCACCCTATTCCCGGCAGTCACTCTTCTCTCTATTTTAAAGATGTACAATAAACAATATAATGTTATCTTAATTAAATTTAACTATACTAAAAATCATAGTAACTATGCAAATTAATTAATTATGAATCATTTCGAAGGTGAAAGAGTAGTTATCGCGTCAATTCTGATTGGTTTGCGTTATCTTAAAAATCGTGTCTTGACCGCTATTATGCAACATTGCACAGTTCGTCAATTATGCCGTGATGACATTTAACTGATGTCCTGACTCTTACTTTATGATATATGTTTATAATATACATAAATAAGTGCGGGTATATTGTACATGTAAATAAGTAGGTACGTCTATTTTTTGTGTTACCAATATAACAATCCTATCCCTGTATTTCATTTCAGCATTATTTCATCGCTTACGAGGAGCGTGCAGTCAGTACATTTAAGCATAATGTATATTTTGAAGAAAAAAAGCAGTAAGCAGTATCAGACTGAATATTAATTACCAAGTACACTAGCTACAACCCGTCAAAAATGACGTACTTTTACTACATATCTCGACCGCGACTTAAGGCTGTGAGAACAACGACGTCCAGCGTAGTCTTGTTAGTGTTAGTCACGGACATTGTTACATAGAGAATTTATATATTTATTTATTTAATGTTTATGGAAGACCAACAGCACAAAAAAGAAGCATAGAAAACATTGATACAATATAGATGGCCAATTACAGGTCTCCACATTTAGAAATATGTCAGTAATGATAAATATTTATGAATGACTAAGGCGTATTAAAAATTATATAGAAAGAAAGAATAAAAAATTTAAACTAAAGAAAAAGGAAAAGAAAGTTAATTATTACGTGGAAAAATTTTTTTCTTAATCTTGTGTGGCTGCACTCGAACAGATCAATATCCAATAATGTTATCAGTTTATTGAATGCATCGCATACCCTCAAGAAATATGAATTCCGACGATAGTTGGATGAGGTAAAATCAATGTGAAAGACTGGGTTGTGTCTACGAGATCTACAGGGAACATGGAATTTTAGTCTATTTAATAGTTCAGGACAGTCGACGTTGCCTGATACAATTTTTAGTAGGTACATCAAATCACCTATTTCGCGACGTTTGTATAACGGTAGGATGTGATATTTTTTGCATGAACTGTCATAATCGTCAGAAACGTAATTGAATTTAAAGTTGAGAAAGCGAATAATTTTTTTTTGAATTTGTTCCAAGCGATTTACATAGATCATATACTGGGGGTTCCATACTTGCATTGCATACTCGAGTTTGCTTCTGACAAAAGTGCAGTAAAGTACTTTCAATATATATTTTGATATACTTTATCGATGTATTTCGTAGATATCTTAATTAAGTACAGCCCCTATTAAATTATCGACTGCGCAACGCTGTAACATATTAATGTATTCAATTTCACTGCGGTCTTCTTCAGAAATATATTATAAGCGAGACGTGTTAGCCTTAGATTATTCTTATCTCGCGATAATTTACTTGAAGCTAACCTATAAACATCCTGTGTTTTTTTTCTAAAATGTCGAACGTTTGCGGTTTCCCACAACCGCTTAACAATACAAACTATTTTTATCTACATAATTCTTACGTGTTTATTGTTTTCTGTTTGTTTTTAAGTAGGCATAAAACAAAACTGCTTTGCATCACAAATATAATGCGATCTGAAGTCGTTATCAAATGTTGTGAGGGTGTTATTTTTAGAAAATGATTAATAACATGTGATTGATTCGAATGGTTTAATCATGAATTATCTTTGCGAATTATGTCGTCGATGCTTTGTTTGATTATAAGAATTTTGCACTGAGAGTTAAGCCATGTATTCACTAGGGGACAAATCGCGAAACATTCCGCTCGACATGTCGCATCAACATCTACGCTCATGTTTCGGGGACAATGACGCGGCCATTTGACGTGTACACACCGGGACTCGCATATCTTGTCGCGGAAATGTCACCCGATGAGCTTATGTTGACAGCTGCGGTATCTCATTTGGCGAAAACGGGGTTCCGCGCAATTCGAAATGTTTTTTTGGGTCGCAATTTCAAATTAACGAGGTTTTACTGTAGTAAATTGAATATTATTAAAAACAAAGTCCTTTTTGCAAATAATTATTGTTTTCCAGACGTCGCGGAAATATATCGCCCTATGAGGTTATGATGATAGCCGCGTATCTGTTTTATGTTAATGAGTTTATCGAAAAGTAAGAGGAGAAAAAAGAGGAGAATGCGAAATTATTTACTGCAAAGAGAAAGAAGGACGGACATTCTATGCGATCTTCGATCGATATAGCTCGATGAGTTCGAGAACGATTTCGTTTCCCCGCATTGTCATCTTGACAGATACAGCGCATGCGTATTCACTTGTAAACATACCACGTGGTACTGACGCTCCGCGGAATGTTGCAGTGAGTACGCTCGGGTACCGTGCGCATGGCAACGTTGCCACGGCACGTAGAAATGCCGCGCTATGTTGTGCGCGAGGTCGCGGAACAGTGCACGACGTTGCAACGTCACGTAGACTCTATGCCGCGCATGCTGTTGAGGGACAATTTGTCCCCTAGTGAATACATGGCTTTATGCACATTATGTGTCAAGCATGCAAGAAAGATAACATGCATGCAAGATTATATTGTCTATTCTTGCATGCATGTTGCCAACTAAAGTGAATATACTAAACGTGAGCATCTTCTACTAAAGATTGGTATATTCACTATTATTTTTATACAAATGTGAAATATAAAATTTTGGTTGGACTATGCCTGTCTCACTAGAAGAATCTGTGTTGAGATAGGCTTAGTTTACAGCTAGTTTTAGAACTTTGTATTCTTTACAAATTAGTTCTCTGTATACACATCAAAATAAAATATTCTGGAAAGTTTTCTGAATTTTTATTAAATAATTTTCTTTATATTTTTTGGATCACTGTTTGCGCGTTTCACACACATCTATTAATTTCTTCATCCAAAGTATTCAATATTTCCGCTGTTATGGTAGAAATGTTGACGGTTGACAGATGTCTCGATATTTCGTAACGTACTGATACACATCCTCATTAGTGGCACGTGAGTATGCGCAGTATCGAGCTTCTTGAGCTATTGCCACTTAGTAGCATGTGTGTACGCACATTGCTAGTAATTAGCATGCTCATTACTAGCATGCTCAAAAATCAACCGCCAGTTGATTTATGAGCAATGAGCGTGCTCATTTGATTTTCAGGTGGAAGGGGTATCTTTTGAGCATGTGTGAACCTATCTTGTGAGCATTTTAATGTCATTCGCGGCTAGTATCGATTATCAACAAAGATGGCGTATTTGGGAGATGACAAAACATTACTTTTCGTGACTTACTATAGGAATTACGAATGTCTGTGGACTACTCGGTCACCGCTATATTAAAATAATATAATGCATGAAATAATGCTTATGAAACTTAATTACAAGACATGAATGATTCAAGTCTTACAATAAAAATTATAAAAAATAAAATCAAAACTGTGCGGATGGAAACTCGGGAACTGTTTGATTTATTGGTTCACTTAAATTTCCTATTTCAGTTTGCAATTTTTCCATTTTGAACAAGAGCGTCTCTATTATATGACAAGAGCGTGCCAGTAATAAGTATGTGTGCTTGATGGTTAGCTTTGAGTATACTCATTCATAACCATGCTTAAAATAAGCAAAGTAATAACGAGCAAGTGTGTAGGTACAGTTGTTAGACTTAGTTAGTTTAGATGCTATTTTTGAGCATGCTAATGAGCATGCTCAAAACTAGCATGTGTATCTGTACCTTTATAGAAACATTACTCGTACATAAATATGTACGTCCTGTCTTAGGATATTATAGCGATGTTTTATCCTGAGAATAAGCGAGTTAGTGGCTCATTAAGATTGGTGTGTGTGCTACATTTTTTTGTATGCCCTACAGTGCCATGAACACTGAAGTGAAGATGGACATGGCAACAAAACACGCTACAACTATCTGGAACGGATCCCGCGTAGGCACCCAACAATGAGAAATGTTTGTATCCTCAAGCCTACAATTTTCACGGTCGATTGTGCCAAGTCCGCTAATAAAGTCATCAGACGCCCGACAATGGTCTCCCGAAAGAGGAAGCATAAATCACCACGGTGACTGGCGAGGTCCTCACCAGCTCCGACACTCCAGCGCCCGGCTAATATGCCTCCGCCCGATTGTTGGCGCGGAATATATTTCAATCGGCACAAAGCGCGTCGCGTCAGCGCCCGACAATGCGATCGGCGGTCTTTTGTGCTGCCGAATATCATTTATCCTCGCAGTTCAATTGATATATCGAAAATGAAAAGGCATTCCTGCAAATGTCGCTGTCAATACACATTTGATCCGAGGGCTTCCTCCTCCATTGTGACGGCGATCGCCATTGTCCGCGGCCGGTTGACTTTTGTCGTCGAAGGTCCAGTCAAAGGCTGGAACAGATCTGTCGAGAGCCGGGCCGGGAGATGCGCGCGCATTCACATGTCGACAGAGAAAAGGTGATGTGTTTATTTAGCGCTGTTCCTACCGGCAGGTAGACAGAGGAATGATTGTTTATAATAGGGCTGGATTTAGGCGTTTCTTTACCGCATCGCATCTTTATTTGTTTTGTAAAAACAAAGTTCGCTCAGCATCAACAACTAATACAAATAGGTTAGCTGAAGTAAATCGCGTCCACAAAACTAATTTCGGTGATCGTGCTTTCGCGGTGGCTGGACCAAAATTATGGAACAAACTACCTAATAAACTGAGACAAACAGACAGCTTACCACAGTTCAAAAAACAACTTAAGACGCATTTATTTAGACAATCCTATAAAACCTATAGAATCTGACCACAACACCAACTAATGTTTTCCACTCCTAGTGTGCACTCCGCGAAAACACCTAATTCTTTCAGGCACTCCCAACTATTATAGTATTAAATTTTAATTTCATTTCTTGCGTGCCACCTAGTGAATAAGTAATAGTAAATAAGTTTTTTTTTAGCAGTAAGTTGTTTTGTAAGATAATTTTTCTGTGTAAAGCGCCCTTGAGGTGATTATTCGCGAAAACGGCGCTATATAAATTATCCAAATACATTTTATTATTATTATTATTATTATTAAAGTTGCACAAATGCCATTCACAATTTGTGATTGACTTAGGACCGGTTGTGTCAACAGTAATCTTTCGTAAAAACCAAAGATTTTTACGAAAACGGGTGGAAATCATTGGTGGAAAATGCAATAATCGATGATTTAAACGAAAGATTACTATAAGCCGAGTTGATACGACCGGCCATTGGGACTGTTTGTGTCAACTTGCATTATAGTTGGTACTGAAAATCTTATCGCCGGTGCGCATGCGTACTGCGCATATTTTTTGCTAATTTTATTTATTAAATTCATTTTTATTCAATTTTTCGACATTATAGTGTAGAAATGAATAATATTACGCAGAATATCACAGATTTTTCAAAATTCAATAGTATACATGTATAAAAGTATTATAGTATAGTATTACAGGAAAAATAATTTCCTTGTCTATACTTTTCAATAATTATATCAAAAAATAACATACTGAATAAGTTGCGGAAATATTTGTTATAATTTTGTTTAATCTGTTATAACCTCGCTGTAATGAGCTAAGGAATCAATATATGTTCCCTACCTCATAAAAGGTATTTTTATATTTATATGTACCCGGTGAGGTAGGTAATGGCCGATAGGCTTACAAACACTAATAAACACAGTATACATAATTTTGCTGGTTGTTATGTATTAGTTAAAAAAAAACTGTTTTTGCAAGCTATTAAATTGTTATTTTACGATTAAACGACGATTTTATTTATAATTTATTTAGTTTAGCACAGTCATGACATGCCCATACATTTAGCACAACAACTTAAGACAACTTAAAACTAAACTTAAGACGCATTTATTTAGACAATCCTATAAAAACCTATAGAATCTGACCACAACAACGCTAGATAATGTTTTCCACTCATATTGTGCACTCCGCGAAAACACGTAATTCTTTCAGGGACTCACAAACTATTATAGTACTCAATTTTAATTCCACTTCTTGTATGCCACCTAGTGAATAAGTAATAGTAAATAAGATTTTTCTTTTCTAGCAGTAAGTTGTCTTGTAAGATAATAATTTCTCTGTGTAAAGCGCCCTTGAGGTGAGTATTTCGCGAAAACGGCGCTATACCAATTATCCAATTATTATTATTATTATTATTATTAACAACACTAGCTAATGTTTTCCACTCCTATTGTGCACTCCGCGAAAACACCTAATTCTTTCAGGCACTCACAAACTATTATAGTACTCAATTTTAATTCCACTTCTTGTATGCCACCTAGTGAATAAGTAATAGTAAATAAGTTTTTTCTTTTCTAGCAGTAAGTTGTTTTGTAAGATAATAATTTTTCTGTGTAAAGCGCCCTTGAGGTGAGTATTCGCGAAAACGGCGCTATACAAGTTATCCAATTATTATTATTATTATTAATATTTTGTGCATAGTGGTATAACATAACTTCAACTAAATAATATCATAATATGTTACTTTATTATATTACAAAATATATAATCATACAAGAAAGTTGATTTATCTGTTGCTTCGATGATCATATGCGGGAAATAAAAGCAAAGCCAGCAATATCCAAAAATTAAAAAAATGTTTTGAATGCAGTCACCGAGGATGACTAATTTAAAATGTACTGAATATTAAATTTTATATATCTGTACCTTCCAAAATCATGTTTCCTATAAAATTTCAAATTCAGTGCATTTTAACTTAGTAATCCTCGATGACTGGATTAATTTTTTTTTTATATTTTTGGTATAAAAGCAAAGGCAGTGCTTTTATACCCCACATTTTGTCAATTGCAATAAAATGTTCTTCTTGAATTTTTAATTGCAGCTGAAAAGACATCTAAGTACATACATTCAGTTTCAGTGCCGATAAATCGGCGTTTATTGGCTCAATAACTTTTATAACAGCTTGCATCAAAACATAATTAATGTTAAGAATATTTACAGAGTTTATGAATAAGATAGCAACAAATACAATATACAATTTTTTGTATGCAGGCCTTTATCGTTACCTACCTCGCTAGGTACATGAAAATACCTGTTCTGAGGTAAGTAGCCATTCCATTCATTGAGACTCCATTTAAATATTTAATTTCATGGTTACGTAATTAGAAGAATAAAAGAAAAATAAAGTAAAGTAATTTAGAGTAAAAAGTATATAAAGTAATTAATAAATAAGAAATAAAGTAAGAATAAAAATATAAGTAAAGTAAAAAGTATATACATATATGAACAAACAAAAGTGTAAATAAGTTAATTAAAGTAAATTAATTCCAAGGTTGACAATATAAGAACAAAGTATAGAGTAAATGTTCAGTAAATACAGTATTGTTCATTTGAGCATCTCTTCCAGCTGATTTCTCCCAATATTGAATAGCCATTCAGTCAGCAATGCACGGAATTTTAGATGTTTCGTAATTATTATCTCTTTTGGTAATTTGTTATACATCCGTGGTCCTAAGAAAATTGCGTGCCTTTGTGCAAAAGAAGTTTTCATAAACGGAACTTCCACTTTTCGTAAAATTGTTGCTCTAGTACGGATCTGATGATTGATATACTGCAGTTTATTAGTTTCATGCAAATTTCATGCAAATGTCTTTTTGAAAACATGTCTATATCATTCATACGTTCTAATGAGTCGCGTAATCATCATTATTCATTCTAATATAATTATTCTGATTCCGCCCCTGGATATTAGTAAAAAAAGTCGACCATTGTTATGTCGTTGCTCGCTACAATTTTGTGCCTATCGATGCGATGATTTGCAATTCGGAAGAATTTCACGCCATTTTTGCGTCAGTCGAGTCTCCGTTGACAGTTTTTGCGGAACAGGTTACGTGGGTAAGTATTGTGGACACTGTCATGCTTCACGATATAACTAGAAAGAGGGGGGGATCTTCGAATCCATCATTCTTTCCATTCTCGATATTCCTTTATGTTGACATTGACAACTAAATTTGACTTCGGATGTGTGACGTGAAATACGACATTCACGAAAGAGCGGCGGTGCGCTTTGGCCGTAAAGGTATTGACGCTCGACTACTTTAGAAATTGAAAATAACACAATAGTACGTGTTTTTGTTTATTTTTTTCATAGTTATTTTCAAAATATTTGTATCGGTGATATTATGCATTCTTATTGTGCTTTTGGAAGACGTTTCACACTACGACACCGAACAAATACAGAAAAATGAAAAAATTGTCGAATATTTTTTTTCAATCATACAGGCGACCCTTGATTTACGAACTTCACTATAACGAACGCAATAATTCAAGCAAATTCCCAACATAGAATTGCATCAACCACATTCTTGTATTTACCTACTGTTTTTCTGGCTTACACTTACTATTTCCATATTTTTTATATATAACTACATATGTACCTGGACACAATTATTAAGGTGTCTATTTACTCATTTTTATATTCGGTTGCTTACTTCTGTACTATTGCTTTTAAAATATCATTTGTTTTACACTCTTATTCTACTGCTTACCTACTTATTTTATTTTTATTTTATTTTTTAACAAACAGAACGTCAACATGTCATTAATGGCCCTAATAAATGGTCCTAGAGTGACATTAAAATACAAAGTATGTATATTTTGTGAACATTTGAGTATGATAAAGTTACTTAACACACTTTTTACTATTAATTAATAATGAATTGAATATGATATTTTAATGCATAATATACGGTGTATTTGTGTGCTATGTTATGTGAAAAATATTGTAGCAGGTAAACATTGTTATCTTTGCCTGTCTCGAAACATATTTTTCTAGTGAGACAGGCATGATCCAACCAAAATCTGTACAGATTGTTAGTTAACTTTGTATAAACCACTACCAGATTTTAGGTCTACCGGTTTCGAGACATACCCGTCTCTTCGTCATGACCAACACTACACCACTACATTCACAACACTATACGCCTCAACCATAGTAGTCTTGTCGGGGACAAACGTGCACTGTTTGTCCCTGACAAGACTAACACGCATGTGATCAATTATTGGTGGAAGTGTAACAGTACCATGGTGAGGTGTGTAGTGTTGTGAATGTAGTGGTGTAGTGTTGGTCCTGACGAAGAGACGGGTACGTCTCGAAACCGGTAGACCTAAAATCTGGTAGTGGTTTTTACAAAGTTAACTAACAATCTGTTATAATGTCTAGTTAATGCTTTAAATATTAATAATATTAATAATAAAATCTGTACAATTTTTAATATAGAAATAAATAGTAAAACCTCGATTTAAAGGTCTTCATTTTTAACGGATTATATCTCCAGTACGTTTATCTTTTTTTTTCACATTTTTACATAGGTATCACGATAAAATCTGGCGTAAACAACATATATTCAAAAGACGCCAGGGTATATGAATACATAGGATTGGACATGTGTATGTATGAGTACATGTATCACAGTAAAATATGGCATAAACACGGTACTCACACGTACGCATTTCAATAAACTCACGTCATTTGAATATGTTGTTCGCGCAAGATTGGAGCGTGCGGGCTATACAGGGTTATTTGTGAAGCATTAATAACCTCGCAGGACTCTACTCCTGCCTTGATTATGTGTCGAAAATGTGCAAGCTATCATGACCCAATATCAATAGTTATGGAGATATGCGACATCAAAATTTGCATTTTTTTTCAATATTTCTGACTTATTTTTTGTAAAACGTTGGACTATCATTATAGTAACTAATATCAATTACGAAAAATTTATTCGTTTCAATACAAGTTAAATAAAATGATTAAAATCCAATTGAAATGTTTTCCAATTGGAATTCGAATGTTTTAATTTTTTTATTTGATTTGTATTAAAGGGAATGAATTTTTCACACTCGATATAAGTTACTGTAATGATAGTCCAACGTTTTACAAAAAATAGTTAAGGAGTTATGCAACGATGTCGCATATCTCCTTAACTATTGATATTAGGTCATAACAGCTTGAACATTTTTGACTCATAATCAAGGCAGGAGTACAGTTCTGCGAGGTTATTAATGTTTTACAAGTAACCCTGTATATACATTATGGTATTGAGATTTATCTCAACCAAATCCCTGACATTCATTTAGCATGTCTCCATGGCATTCTACTATGGGACTAGTATCCCTTGTAACGGTAAATATCATCTTTTAAACCGGGCTCCAGCCCATCTTAATTCGATTAATCCCAAGTCACCTGTGTGAAATGTCGCGCGACGTTGAATCAAATTACGTTGTTACAATTAACCTTTGAATACGTCGCGCCCCTGCGGCGACAAGGGGGCCCCGGGGGCGCTGCCGCGGGGGGCCGAGCGCCAGACCGTGCTGTTTACTCCTAACCTTATTACCTGGACAAAAGGGTTGGATATAAATAAATCACGCACTATTTTCACTTCAAACTTTACAGTCCAACGTTTACGATTGCGCCTCCGCTGGGCCCCCCGGACTTGGAGCGGTCGGTGCTCCAGGGGCGGAACACCCCCGGCGCCCCGCTGGCATCGCCCTGCCAGGGGGTCGATCCGAAAAGAGAAATTCTATTGATAATTACACTTTTATTCCGATAATGAGTAACGCCGAGTTTATTAGTTACAGCGGTGCAAAGTTGCAACGGGTGGCGTCCCGCGGAGTACGAAAAAACGTTAAAAAAACGAAAAATTTCTCAATAGCAAGTCAATGTGAAATGCTATTTTTATTTTACTCGTGGCGTCTGCTTGCTTGCCGTCAACAAAAACTTTGGATCGATTTTTGACCCTATTCCCGTGATCCAATCGAGCTGAAACTTGGCAAGCAGACTCGCGGCGACGATCAAGAAGATCTATCAAATTTTCGTTAAAAAAAATTAATAATTATAGTATAATTTCGGATTTTTAGAAATTTTATTGGTCTTTTCAAATTGGAACATGAGAAATGTTTGATTAGCAACGGCGTGGCGACCCGATAACGTCGCGGAATATTTTCTAAATTTAAATTACTCCGTCGGTATAATAGGTACTTCACTACGAATTTCGAAAATTTACAAAACAATTGGTTCACAGATGACAGCAAAATTGGGTTTTTTTGGGAAAAAATCAAATAATAATTTATTTCTTTTAGATTTCTACTTAGTTTTGAAGAATTCTACATTACTCAAATCTGATTCTGACTAAATCATTTGACGCTGGAAATTCATAAGGTACGATTTTGATGATAATTGAATCTATCAAAATCTTGACATCTCAAAAACATCTGACATTTTAGAAATGTATTAAATTTCTGTAAGTTTAGTGTTATGTTATATGTTTTAATTCGTCTTTAATTATTGTTATATTTTACAAAGAAATGAAGTATAGTAAAAACTTGGTTTTTGTGGGTTACTTCTTTTTGTATACTGCACGCAACGGGGTAGTTCCTAGGTCAGTGACGGCGAACCCGCGATGCGCGTGTCGAAGGTGACAAGTCTCTACAATTTGGGTTTCACGCAGACTTCACCAATCGACAGGACAGTAACTTTTCACCGTGTGTGGTGGCGGCTGGTAGGTATTGGCCAACTTAGCCGGAGCTATCTACCCATGTAAGAGAGACGATTGATCAATAATGCGGGAAAGTAATAAGAACATTCGTGCTTGCATTTATCTCACTGTTAATTCACACTGCTATTACATTATTCTACTTTAATATTAATTTCACAATTTCCGTTATAGTACTAATACTCGAGAAAGTAACAAGAACGTGGTTGACTAGATCGTGGCGAGCGATGGAATGGTTGATTCGCCTTGGCCGCGCAGCCGGCTGTTCTCCCGGTGTTGCCAGGACGCGACCTTCGGCAATATTTATTTTATTTCTCTCTCTCTCTCTCTCTCTCTCTCTCTCTCGCGATTGTGGCCCATATTTCGTACGCATACAATAATATTTACCAACTCTGGCAAACAGCCTACCCCAGCAAATGCTTAGCGACTATATACAAGTATAAACAAGCACCCCACCGCGCCAATTCTGAAGTTGCTGCAGCAGAGTCAGGTAATTTACAATTTTCCGACACGACGAGCCCGCAGCATTCGTCACCATAACCACATGTCGTATGCATCTATTTTTTTGCCTTGGTATCATTAAGCAAAGTAACATAACTAACGTAAAGTCTAAATATGTATGCATTTTTAAAACTAATTAGGATATATCGAAATAGAAGACAAGCGTTTTACTGCCAAGCAACACAGCGATGAATGTGTTTTTTCGTTAAAATAATAAAAAAAACAAATCTAAATTTGTATAACTATTAAACACTTTTTTGGTCACGAATAGCGACCACAAAGACTTAAGAAAATATTTGCGACTTATTTTCTGCGGCCAAATTGTGAACTGTGTTTTATTTGCCGTGACCAAATAACCGCATTCGAATAATCGGTCTCAATGTCAATCTCAAATAATAAAAATAATAATCTTTTTGTCTCGTGGTCTGCCATCTCTGACTACCTCTGCAGAGAGACGGCGTGATGATAAGTTGATTAGATGTACACAAATTGATGAGTTAAGAAGTAAGACAGGGGTGGTGATCTATGACACGCGTATCATAAAGTAATACGTTTTTGAAGGCACGTAAAAATGGATTGCATTGCCGCGATGTACACCGGGTACGAGAGATGACGTCACGCGACTCTACCGGACGGAAAAAAAAAATTCATAGAAAACGCAAATTTAAAATTTTAATTCTTTGTTAATTTAAGATATCCTAATTTTACTTTCAGACTTCTGTTCGAAAATAGGAAGCCTCTCCATACAACTTAAAGATCTTAATGAAATTACTTCTCAAAAGGCTACAGAAAGATTTTCCTGTACTAAATCTACCTTCCCTGTATAAAAAACTATCGTATTTCATTTTTTAGAGACGACAGAATAAAAATTATTATTTTGAGAAAACAAATTTTGTATAAACCACACTGATTGTTTTTAAACTTCTACCGGTTTCTGTACTGAACTGTATCTTCGTCAAGACGGACGTACAAGTATTGTGTGTTGGACAAATTTGCTTAGTAGCCACAAACATGTAATATTTTTTTAAAGATAAATAAGACCTAAATAAATGGTGTCGGAAAACTCGTAGAACTTCGTAGAACATTTCAAATATTTTTCCAAGCCGTATTCATGTGATAGTTATAGAATTAGTTATTAGCACAACCAGCTCTGCCTTCTATCATTTACGCCGCATTAAATCTATTCGCAAAAGCATCCCAACAGAAGCAACAAAATTACTAATAAACGTATACGTTATCCCCCTTGAGATGATCCAACTATTATTATTTTTATTATTATTATTATTATTAGTAGTAGTAGTAGTAGTAGTAGTAGTAGGTACACTTATTTATGTACAGAGAAAAACTGTTAATCAGATCTCATTTTGCTTTTAGGAAAATTTATTTATTTATTTATTTAATATTCATGGAAGACCAACAACACAACAAAGAAGCATAGAAAACATTGATATAATATAGATGGCCAATTACAGGTCTCCACATTTAGAAATATGTTAGTAATGATAAATATTTATGAATTAAAGTAAGGCATGTTAAAAATTATATAACAAGAAAGAATAAAAAATTTAAACAAAAGAAAAAGAAACTTAATTAATAGCAGAAAAACATAGGCATGTTAAAAAATAATACAAAAAGAATGAACGAGAGGAAAAGAGACTTAATTATTAAGTAAGAAAAAAATTCTGCACTCAAAATTTTTCTTAAAACTTAGGCATGTTAAGAATTATATAAAAAGAAAGAATAAAAAATTTGAACAAAATAAAAAGAGACTTAATTATTAGCAGAAAAATATAGGCATGTTGAAAATAATAAAAAAAGAATGAACAAGAGAAAAAGAGACATAATTATTAAGTAGAAAAAAATTCAGCACTCAAAATTTTTCTTAATCTTGTGTGGCTGCACTCGAACAGATCAATATCCAATAATCTTATCAGTTTATTGAATGCATCGCATACCCTCAAGAAATATGAATTGCGACGATAGTTGGATGAGGTAAAATCAATGTGAAAGACTGGGTTGTGTCTACGAGATCTACAGGGAATATGGAATTTTAGTATATTTAATAGTTCAGGACAGTCGACGTTGCCTGATACAATTTTTAGTAGGTACATCAAATCATCTATTTCGCGACGTTTGTATGTGATATTTTTTGCATGAACTGTCATAATCGTCAGAAACACAATTGAATTATATTATAGGGTAAATAACTTTTCGAAGTGGAGTCGTGATACTTACACACCTTATTTCGTCTGAAATTATTATTTTCAGCTCACAATATCATATCCATCGTCAGCAATGATGCTTTCAATTTTTAATTTAATAGTCAATGAATAAGATGCCAAACATTAAAAGATTTCCAAAACAGAGGCCCGAATACAGAGTCAATACTTAAATGATTTAAAGGTTAGAGTACGCCTTAAAAGGGTGATTTTTTTTTTACGTACATTATTAACCTTTAAATCATTAAATATTGACTCTGTATTTAGGCAAGAGTGTCCATGTCTGATTACTATTTTGCTTCATCTATTTTCTATCTTGAAAACAATTTTTTTCTAGCTGTTTCCTGTATATTTAATGGGAATATAAAATTAATATATACAAGAATTAAAATCTAAGGCAAGTCCTTATTAAAATAAGTGTTTTACCCTTGTCCATAACACCTTTGATATTTCTTAAATATTTCAATAATTTAATAAACTTGGTGTATATATATTTTCATTTTATAAGCATCACAAAAAATATATAAATTCTTCGATTAAACGACGTGCTTTGAATATATAGGATCTGAGTGCTATCATTAATTGCATTCCTGGAGCAGTAATTTGCAGAGCTCGGGATGAAAGTATTCTATTATTGTATACACGCCCCACGTGAACTTTTCACCCCTACACTTCAAACGATCGAGGGGTGCTTTTTCAATAGGCATCGCATTTTCAGATAAATTATTACAAAAATAAGATGAACTTTATTCAGATTGGTGTTCTTGTTAGCCCTGAATTATTACAAGGATATTTAAAAAAAAAAATTAATCAGGTCTTAATGACCCTGATATATAAAAAATTTCTTGTCAACGTGTTTGTTGGTCAAGACACTGAATGGGTTTTCGAGCCTCATTCCAGGAGACCATCAAGTTAGTCGTATTTTCGTAGTACAAGAGTTACCTAATCATAGTTTGAATATATTAATAATACCGATGCTATATTCCATTACCATTTTTTAATGAGGAATAACTGTTTCAGAACACATATTCATCCGTATTCTGCTAATAACAATGTCTGTATCTTTAAGATCTTTATCCCAACACTTAATAGACGATAATAAAAATTAAAAATGTCCAGAGCGGATTTTTTAATTCTACGGCTCAAATACACTGTATTGAAATATGATATAAGAAAGATTGTTTCTTACAATCGTATTAATTTTTTCATCCACAGCGTCCAGATGAAATATCATGGCTAAACTTGTCATGTCATCTAAAAACATCATGGCTAAAAACATCACCGCGTTCGGCGTTACCGCGTATTCAAATCTTCCCATCTTGACATTTGACAGATAACAATTTACATCTTTCTCCCTCCCTTTATATCTATCTCATATAGAAACTTACAGAAACAAACACCGACGTAAAGCTATGTCTCATTTATTTTTAATTTTTATTATCGTCTATTAAGTGTTGGGATAAAGATCTTAAAGATCCAGACATATCTGTCAAATGTCGGGATGGGAAGATTTGAATACGCGGTAATGCCGAACGCGGTCACGACAAGTTTAGCCATGATATTTCATCTGGATGCTATGGATGAAGAAATTAATACGTTTGTAGGAAACATTCTTTCTTATATCGTCTTTTAATACAGTGTATTTGAGCCGTAGAATTACAAAATCCGTTCTGGACATTTTAAATTTTTATTATCGTCTATTAAGTGTTGGGATAAAGATCTTAAAGATCCAGACATTGTTATTTTTAGAATCGGGCCGATTAGCAGTGTCCGTTTTTTTTTCAAAATTCATTACTTTGTCTCCAGAAACTCGCGTATCGGGAGAAATACATATTACATATATTCCGGCTATTTGAAAGATTTATATTTTTCTATTTAACCAAATATAATAATTTGAAAAGAATGGTTAAAAGTTAATCTATTTATTTGTTCATCGTATTGATTTAATTAAACTTTATCCAGAATTGATACCCAATTTTAATTGTTTTCTTTTTAATTTACCGATAATAGGAAGACTTCGAGTTTTCAGACTTGCATTTTTAAATCAAATTTACATTCACGTATTACCTATCCGTGTGATCTTGGTTGTAGGGAAGGGAAATAGAGTAGGGGTTGTTTTGTTTGAAATAAGGGAGCACTGCTCTTAATGAGATGCCTGACATTCTGTTGTTTTTTATTGTAGTATCCTCTATTATAATGTCAGATAGAACGGAATTCTACATCATACATTGAGCCAAAATACCGATCATAGTTTCAAGAAGGTATTGTTATTTTTATTATTATTTCAATGTTTAATTAGTTCCATATATTATATGGCCTAATACATGATTTAACATTAAAATATATTGTAGAACCTATTAGGGCCAGTTGTATCAACTTGGTTTATCGTAATCTTTCGTTTAAACCATCAATTTTTGCTTTTTAGACCCTAAGTCGCTTAAAATTAAACAGAAGACCAAAATTTCAGCAAAATGTAGTACCGTAGTAATGTAAAAAAAATAGTACCATGCAGCATCACTATTCCTATTTAGGTTTACAAATTCACCCAATAAAAACCCTCATTTACGTACAAAATCGCCGAAATATGCATTTGCAGTGAATGTGTCGCCTTAAGCAAATTTTCAAAATGCCGACCTTAATATTTTAAATTTACCTATAACTCTAATATTTTTATCTTTATATTGTGCTAAACTGGAATTAAAAATATCAGAGATATGCGCGTAGGTGTTACCTAGCCTATGTAGTCTGGGTACAAGAGAGTTAAAATGCGAGTTGGTTCTAGAGTTGTCACAATAAACCAGTGTAGGTATTCGAGTAGCTCTTTCAGGCGCGTGAAACATAAACAAACACAAAATATCAGGGGTGTCAAAATGCGAATCAATAATTTTGTAGAGTAGAATCAAATCACATACAACTCTGCTGCTGGATAATGGCAATAATCCAGTAAAAATTTGTAATATTTTCAATTGGGATGTGATGTCGATAGTTGTGTTGGATGCGTTCAAGTGTGTATATATGGACATTTCAACCTGACTCCTGACAAGGGAACAGTACAATAGCACAGTATACTAAGAACAGTAATACGTCTTCGTACAAACTGGCCGCTACCCATTAGAATGTGTGCGTGCGTGCTCGGCGCCGTGTACGCACGCACTGTGACGCACACATTGACATAGAATATGGGGGCACAAGGCGGCGGCAGTAAGGGCCGTGCCTTCGGTGCCATTCGCGCTCGCAGCCGCCGCTTTAGAAAAAAAATGCGTGTCCTGAAAAAAATGCCTTTTTTATGTTTGTGGTGCTTTACTAAAAAGGTGTGTTGATTATCACAAAGACTGTGAGTTTTTAAAAGTCTACGTTGATGTTAATCAGCGTTCTTGCAATTTAAGTGCAGAAACTAGGTATACTAATTACAGAATTTTTCGAGTTTCGTGTCTACCTTATGCGTCGGAATCTCAGACGCTACGAGTTAAAAGAAAGGGAGTAAAAATAAAGTGACAACTCTAGCGTCAACGCAAGAGTAGGCTAATAACTCGCCTACAGGCCGGAGATAAACTACTGTTCTGGGTGTACTGTAACAATAGTTTTATTGTGTAAATATTTGAAAAAGAATTGCGTGAACGTAAAACAAAACCAAGAGTCTTCATAGCCTCATTAGTTATATTGATGTGACTTACGAGTATGTATACCTAATAATTGATTCAATGATTAAAGAAATGTTAATATATTTTTTAATTTAATTAGAGCCACGTTTTGACATATTCTACGCAGAAAGTCTTCCGGAAAAATCCCTCAGACCAAACGAAAATAAAAATTAACATTGTAACATAGAATACGTAAGTTTCGTATTACAATTACAGTATCCGAGGCAGTGTCGTGTCTGACGGCTGACACTGCCGCCGTGTTTTGACGTTTGAGACCCCCCCGGCAATATGGCGACTGTGACAGCTCGACAATTATTATTGTTACAGCGTTTAAAACTGGTCCGGACCCCCTGAATACTTAATACTGATTGACACGTCAGAGGACGGAGCATAATATAACATGTAACACAGCTCACGGATTGTGACAAATCTGACAACGATCCGTGGAAATGAGAATGAAAGTCACATCGGTAATTTTTGTTTCTGTCAGTGCGGCGCTATTTAGTCGGATCAGATATTTTAAGGCTGCAAAATATCTGCACGTATTTATTATCTCGGATCAAGTAGGTACTGGACAGGCGGGTGTACATTGAAGCATGAGTTGTACGTAAACTTGTATATTTTTCTGTGTGTAGTTTTTTGAGATGGCTTCTGCCATGTTCATGTGACCTCTCTGGCCGACGTCGCGGATCCCATTGCAGGGTCCACCATCAGGCCTGTCTTCGGTAAGGTATTGCAAGCCAGTACTTAACCTTCCCGTCAACACATACTCATCATATCGGCCCTGCAATGGGATACGAATCGTCGGCCAGAAAGATCACATATACACCGCAGAATATCTCAGAAAACTAAATACATAAAATTATGAACGGCCATGAAAACCCGATATTATCTATTCATCATCATCACTTTTGGCTCTATAACATCTAGTCGGCCTTGGCCTCCTCAAGAGTCTTCCTCCACTGATTCCGGTCTTGCACCAGTTCTCTCCACCTCTGGATCTCCAAAGCAGATATGTCTTTGAGAACATTGTCGCTCTGTGTTAGTTCTGGCCTTCGCCCTATTCATCTTGAGTTCGGCGGGAACTTCGGTGTTTGCTCAGTCATTCTCTACATGTGACCAACTACTGAAAACATCCCAATTTATAAATTTTAGGACGCTCAGCTCCTTATACGAAGCAAACAGCTCATTTTTGTAGCACCTGCGCCTAATTTCATAGTCTCAACGTTTCTTTCAAAAACGTCCAAACATGTCGTTATTATCTAGTAGGTAGTAGTAAAGTAAAGTCAATCGAATAAATATGTGTAAGCCGTAAGTACGAGACACATTGTTTCGTTGTGTCGGTGTTTATACCCATAAACACCAACACAACGAAACAATGACGCACATTAGGCGTAGTAGTAGGCGCACGGATTACACTTACAAATTCGATTGTCTTTCTTATATTAAATGGAAAGATGTCTATATGACAAAATATTATAATGAATTGAAATCTGAATAATATGATAATAATTGTAATGGAGATATTACGACATACATATTATAAATGACTGCATGCCGTAGGCACCTGCGATATTCCGAATATATTTGTATTCGTTTATTCGAATGTTCGCCTAATTTTGCATATTCGTATACAAAGAATTGGATGCGAAATCTCAAATATAAAAAACTGGTGACATAAAAATTCAAAATGACAGAATATGAATATCGTCTCAATCCATAACACATTTCCGATCCTAAATTTGTTTCCCATGATGACCAAAAAATCCTCCCCACTACGCGACCCACTGAAAACTAAATTGGGACTGCACACACGTTATTTTTTAACTGATGATGAAACTCCTCTCGAAACTATAGCAGTAACAAATTAACTCAACGTGTGTGTACAACGTTTAGTTTAGTGAAAATTAAAATAATCATGTTACACCACAAATTAATTGCCATATCGATCAATAATGTTGAGTTTGATCAAAGCTTGCGTATAGTGACAAGTCATTCAGCCTAAGAAAATTTTAACGTGTTACCGCGGCGTTAACTCGTCCAGTGCTGAAAACGCCTATCGGCATTCTATACCATAAAGGTTGGTACTAGACACTTAAAAAAAATGACAATTTAAAAAATATGTGTAAATGAAGATACCTACCTATTGATCTTCATTTAATTTGAATTGTTAAAATGGAATGTTTTAATTTGTGTGAAAATTTTTCACAAACAACTGGAGTGAACTCAAAAATATAATGAAACAGAGCACACGGTTACAGGCTTTTCTCCAAAATATATTGTTGAAAGGAGAAAATGTTGACATTTTACCAGAGGAATTGATACAAAAAATCTCAAAGTGACTTATTGAAAGATAGAAAAATTGCTTTGAAAAATACTATAAAATCGCACATTTATAATAAACAACACTTTGACAAAAACATGAGGGAATACGAATTACAGATAGTAGATTTGGTATGTGTTGAGAATGGAAACCGATTAAACAGAAAAAAATTGGATGAACTAAAAATTGGCCCATTTCAGGTTTTAGAAAAAATGTCAAACACAATTTATAGAATAGATACAGGACGTAAGAAATGTGAATCAAATCTCTTCCACATAACGAAACTTGTCCCAGTGTCGCGGGAGTCCGAAGACTACTGAGTTGGAGGGGGAGATGTAAATGTAGATCAGTAGGTACCTATGGATCTTCATTTAATTTGAATTGTTAAAATGGAACGTTTTAATTTGTGCGAAAATTTTTCACAAACAACTGACAATCGACCCATTGAGAAAATTATAATATACCGGTGAATAATACATATTTAATAATTGATAAAGTTTCTAATATAAAATGATAGCTGTAGATGTTGTTTCTCTTTTCACAGCAACGCAAAAAAGCTTTTATTTAAAAAAATAACTAAAATATTTGGGAAACCACATTATATATGTATGAAAATATAAGTAATTCGGCCCGTTTAAGAATACAATGCCTCCGACTTTTTCAATAAAAATTTAATCACGTCGATACGTCAGTAGGTACCTATTGAGTACTAATTAATGCCGTATCACCCCCTACCCTTCGAGAATCAATTTAACCTTCATTGATGGGCAGGTCTGCACATTAGGGGGACCAGCGCGTAGGGGTACAGTCCTCCCCCGCGGTGCACAGGAAGAAAGCAAGAACTTCAAAAAAACTGATAAAAATATGTCGAAATTTTTGAAAAAAAATATTTTTATTTTGTATTGTGTCATCATAACTTTTACATCGTTACTAAAATATTTATTTCTTCGTCATACGCTAGCGACTGGATTACCAAAAGAATTTGAGAATACGATCATCGATTATTTTAAATTTAAATGTACTGACACGCGTAGGTATTAATATTAAATTAAAGTATAACTTAGTATAATACAGTAGTATTAATTAGTAGTATTACAGCACAACTTAGGCGCGTTATTCCCCATTTTTTATTTTATTTGTTTATTTTCTATTTAATTTAAATATAAATATTTGTTGGACTGTGCCTGTCTCACTAGAAATATCTGTATTAAGACCGGCATAGTTTACATTGGTATGTAGATACAAAATATAGAATATAGATATACAAAAAACCTGCTGTATAAAGTTCTGGAAGGAGAATGTTCTAGAAGGTTCGCGAAAGTTCTATGACGATCCAAACAGTGTACTATAAATTTACGCGTGCAAAGCCGCGTGAGCACAGCTAGTAATAAATAAAATTAATAAATAGTGTAGCGCAAAGTATATATAATGCAAAAAAGAATTAAAACAAACAGGAGGTAGCATAGAAATAATAAGTAAGAATGAATAATATATATGAAAATAGGAGTACTCAGGAACAAAGAACTAAGAGCAAAACGAAGAAACAAAGAAAACAACGAAGAATAAATAACAAGAATAATTTATATCGCCAATTATAACGCCAAATCCATCAATACTATTGATTGGTTTTGGCGTTAACGAAGTACTTTTAATATTAAAAATACTACGCTATGCCTGTTTTCCTCGTCCTCTATAAACCTTGCCAAACAGTCTGCCGTGTGTGTATTTAACACTCAAATTACAGCTAATTTGTGTCAATCACCGCCGTATCAATAGCCTTCCCATCAAGGCGAACAATGGAGGATCGTTGTGTGCCATTCCGCCAATTGTCTGCCCTTACTGCGAAAGAAAACTGCATCGACTTTCAATGAAACCATCGCATATGGCCACATTTCCAACAGAAAGGATACGAATGCATTTGTTTTTGTTTTTTGCAGACTTACGTACATCAATTATCAATAAATAAAGCTTTTCATTTCGTTCTACATACATAATTTCACACAGCAACGCGGAACAAATGTATATTGACAGCTGTCACAAACAAGATCTGTCGAATCACGCGAAAGTTTGCGGTTTTAACGTCAAAAAGTGTATTGTTTTGCTACTTTATATGGCGTATACAGGGTGTACCAGAGCTAGCAGCAGAAACTTGGCCGGTAGTTTCCTGCCTATGTTATGAATCTAAAATGTTGCAAAAAGCAACCATGAAATATCAATAGTTATGTAGATATGCAATATCAAAGTTTGCATTTTTTTCAATATTCCCGACTTATTTTTTGGAAAAAATTAAACGATCATTATAATAACTTATTTCGATTATGAAAAATTCATTCGATTTAATATTAGGTCCTTACATATGAAATTGAGGTTTTGCCGTACTGGCAAATTTAATCTCAAATATCTTCTCTTTGGTTAGGAATTCCAAATCCAAATTTATACAGCTATTTACTCATGTATTTGTGTTTTGAAAATTATAATTCATTTGTTTTTTCCTCAATTGTTTTTTTCTTTGCGTCACTCAGTTTACAAAATGAAAAACTTGAAATATCGCGTTATTTACGAGTACGAGTTCCACCGTGGCACCAGTGCTGCAGAAACGGCTCGAAGGATTAATGATGTGTATGGCGACGGTGCCGCAAAAGAAAACACAGTGCGTTTTTGGTTCCAACGTTTTAGTTCTGGAAATTTCGACCTGCAGAACAAGCCCCGTGGACGGCCGGAGACCAAAGTTGATAATGAAGAATTGAAGGATATTGTGGAAGCGGATCCATCGCAAACCACATCCGAGTTAGCTGCAGGCTGCGGTGTTAGTGATAAAACTGTTTTAATCCACTTGAAGCAAATTGGTAAGGTGAAAAAGCTTGAAAGGTGGGTACCTCACGAATTGAGCGAAACAAATCAACAAACGCGCGTTGACTGCTGCGTTGGATTACTCAACCGGCACAATAATGAAGGGATTTTAAATCGAATCATTACCTGTGATGAAAAGTGGATCCTGTACGATAATCGGAAGCGCTCATCGCAATGGCTGAACCCTGCCGAACCAGCCAAACCATGCCCCAAGCGAAAATTGACTCCAAAAAAGTTACTTGTGAGCATTTGGTGGACTAGTGCTGGTGTCGTTCACTACAGCTTTCTTAAATCTGGCCAGACGATTACGGCAGATGTCTATTGTCAGCAACTGCAAACCATGATGGAAAATCTAGCTGCTAAACAACCGAGGCTGGTTAATCGCTCTAGGCCACTGCTGCTTCATGATAACGCTAGACCACACACTGCACAACAGACGGCTACCAAATTAGAGGAGCTTCAATTGGAATGTCTAAGACATCCACCGTACTCTCCGGACCTTGCCCCAAAAGATTACTATTTTTTTCGAAATTTGGATAACTTCTTGCAAAGGAAAAAATTCAATTCCGATGGGGCAGTCTAAACCGCCTTTAAAGATTTTATTGATTCCCGTCCGAATGGTTTTTTTAGTAAAGGGATCGATGAACTACCTATGAGATGGCAAAAGTGCATAGATAGCAATGGTACATACTTTGATTAAATAAATATATTATAATAAAAAAAAATCGGCTTTATGTTCCTCCCATAATAAACGCCAATTTCATATGTAAGGACCTAAT
>JADDOH010010402.1:0-24096 GCA_016648135.1 Agrypnia vestita
AACTGAGTTTTTCACTTGATGAGTATTTATTATGCAATAGATTACTTATCAACGAAACATTTTAAAGACTGGTTTTCCATACATGAATATTTAATAAATAATTTCAAATATGCAAAAAATGCATTTCACTTTTAATATATTTTTAAAAAATTGTCTCTTTTTATGAAACTCTCGTTCTTGTGCGTACGCACTTACTCGATAGCAGAATGATTTTAATGTGAACCATCCAAATTCGCTAAAGCGGTTTTCTTTGAAAGTCGCACCATCTTAACTGAAAAGTGTATTATTATTTCTAAAGCGTAAGAAGCCACCATAAGATACATCGATCGCGAGTATTTACGCAATACCCAAGCGGCGCGCCGTCCGATGTATATGATAAAGGTGTCAGAATAGAAAAACAGAACTATGAATCAATGAAGCATACTGCCTGATTTTAAGGCTATCGAATGATCTCTATGGTACCATTCAGGCACTGAAAATTGCTGGCTCACTCTTTCCTGGAGTCACTGATGATGTGAAGCAGGGATAGCGCTAGAAAGCGGAAGTGAAAATGTTACTTACAATGTAATGTAGTGTGAAATTAATTTGTAATGACAAAATGGCATCCAAAAAATTAAAACAATGATGCAAAGTATACACTGCTTTTGTACATTATGAAATTTCTTTATTTAAATTTTAATTGTTTTACTTCTTTATTTTCCTTACTTCTCAATTATTGTTATTGTTTAATTATTATTTTGTTATTCTTCACTTTCATGCGAATTTTTTCTCCAAAACACAGATAGCACGTCACTTTTCGATTATATGTACTGACAACGCTTCTGTAACACTTTGGAATCGTCTAAGGTCCCTTATAATCTCTGGAACGCTCCACAAGTATAAATTCAAGGGCGTCACGCAACGCGAGGTCAGTCATTCTTTATATATATTTAACTAATGGATGGGATGACAGAGATCGACTAACGATATAGCCGTAGGAAGAAATGGCTACAACTTGCAAATAAAAAGGAAGAATGGAAGGGTATGGAAGAGGCCTATATCCAGCAGTGGAGAGATGAAAAGTGAGGAAAAAGAAGAAGAACTAATGCTATATTAACAACGGAGCGCAGTGTAGTGTGACCAGCGCTTGTATTCCAGTGATAATAAATAAAGGAAGTAGCTACCACCGGGCGAGAAATTTTCTACGTGCGAGTTTTGAGCGGAGTTTTCTCGAAAGTATAAGCAAGCGATAAAACAGCGTGAAATAGTGTGAATTAAGAAACAGTGTAATAATAAATGTGAGAAGAATTCTAAAAACATTTATAAACTGTGAATTAAATCGTCAGGATGTTTTATAAATGTCAAAATATCTAAATGAATGATGTCTTTTGTTTAATGGTTTTCTAAAATAATTAAAAAAATATTTTTAAATTAAAAAGTTCTTGATTAGAAAAAATTATTGTAATTTTTTTTTGAATTGGACTAGTAGTTAAATTTAATTGATTATTAATAATGAATTGTTTACTTTTACATGTTTTGCTAATTTCTAATGATTCTAAATTATTCAATTTCAGACCAAAATTATTTATGAGTACAATAGAAAGTCCCAAATTTTTATTAAAACCTTTCATTTAAAAAAAAATTATCTGTTTTTTAAATGTATTTGGTGTTTAGTAATGATAAAAGTATTTAAAGAAAAAAGTAAAAACATATAACGTAATTATAAGCTGACGAGACGTATCGCGATTGATTATTGATAGTATTTATAAGTACAATTTATCAAAATATTTGCATAAAATGTGGAATTTTTGTTACCTCCGTTGACATCCAAAATATTAATCGTTAATTATTTATGTACCAGACGGCCTTCAGCGAAACGCGCAACTGAATACACCAATGTGTACCAGAAATCCTAAAGAAAATCTGGTTTTCCCTGGACGACCGGACAGTAGCCGCCCAGGGGACAGTCGTGGTGATGAATAGATAATTCTGACGGGAAACAAGACGCAATGGCGGACCGGACGGTGACAGGGTTGTTATGAAGTGCGTGTCTCGTTTGCGAAGCGGACCGCGGGAATTATCATCTCAACTTGACCGCGCCAGCGCTCGCGGCAACGGGGCGCTCTCGTTCCTTCGCGTTAACGAGAACCACCAGCGACTGCTTCGAGTGTTTCTCCGAGACCTTTCCTTTACTTATTGAATTATAGTTATCGGGACAAACGAATCCAGAGGCAATGACTTCGGCATCATTTATTAGAAGGCTGTGTAACACAGATGGTGATCGTGTTCTCAAATAAGGAGCCGTGAACACGAGCTTTTGGCTCTTCTCCTTCGCAAACTTCCACAATTATAAAAATAAGGAATATCTAAGATCAAAGAGAACGTTGCACAAGGACTCGCGATACATGTTGCAGTTCACTTTTAAATGACCTTATGTGGTTGTGGCCGGCGGGCGAAAAAAAAAGGTATTATTTACCCAGTGTTTTTAAAGGTCGCAGATGTAATATAGATAAAATGTTTATGGGCTTGAAAAATTAATATCAGGTACCTCGTTATAAAAAGACAAATACTGTCAAACTGTATATAATGTATTAAATCTTGTAAAACCAAAATTGTATCTAATGTGTGGCAACAAGGTCTATTTTTCTTTTTCAAATTGATTCTGTTAAATAAAAGCACTTTTATTTTCATTATTTTTTTATAATTCATGAGCTAGAAGTAAAACAATAATTTATTGTTACGCAAAACTACACCCAAATAGTGGTGATAATTTACAATTTCATTTTATAGAACTGAATGTCTTAATTAGTGCACAGCTGTCCTGTACACAGAATTAATACTAGCTCCATGCCCGCGAGAAATAATGAGCGCTAAATAAAGGAGGTATGTGTGTGTGTGTTGTTTCCAAGACAATATTTACTCGGACTGAATTAAGCGCTAACGGGTTTAGTCAAGGGTAACTACAACAGTTCAAAAGCTATTTCGCACCCAATACATCCAGTTGTCCCCATAGGGCCCGAATATATCAAAATATCTCAAAGGAAAATAAATAGGTTTCTCGAGTTCTAAGGCAATTACAAGAAATCTGCTGTAGTCAACTCAGGAATTTCTCCGTAAAATTATAGGTTGTAGTAATTGTAGTATGTGAATGTTATTCAATGTCAAGAAAAATCGTTTACTTTTACGACTTGCCGGTAAAAAGGGAATATCGTAAATCTATTTTATTTAAGTTGTGTCTTAACTACGTAAAACGGTGTAGAAAATATTCTCGACCAGTTATTCTCGTCCATTCTAATTGGTTGGCGTTAACTTAAAAATCATGTCTTGACCGCTATTATATAACATTGTACACTTAGTCGTGATGACATTTGAGAGATATCTTGACATTTCTCATACAAACTTCACGCTAACATAAATAAGTCCCATCTAGTTTGTATTAGGATATTATAACGATGTCGCTAACTTGAGAAAAGGGGTATTATTCTGGATGCTATAATGGAAAGTTTATTCGACTATCTTTGACAATTTTGCGAAGCCGCAATTTTTTTAAATAGAGATGCAAACACGTAATAATGTCACATCAATATTCTTACTATTTTCAAACTAAACTAAACGCTTGTGCTATGAGGTTCGAACCCGCGACCTTTGGATCACGAGGCGAGAGGGCTAACTAACCACAAGACCAACAAGCTACTCGTTGTTAACCAATTAAGCTAACCAATGAGTACATAGTTTTCAAGTAAAGCGATTTAATTTTTGTTAAACATTGTCAAATCGTCAAACTGTTAAAATTGCCTACTCAATTTCACCTAAATAAACACACATTATGACGATTTATTTATTTGATCTAAATAGATTTAGGATGAAGAAGCCATTGGCTTTGAAACATGTTGATTTTTTTCAATAAATAAGTGGTTTAAACAAAGTTAATTTATATTAATTAAATAGATTTACACTGAAATAATAGTTTCATCAATTTTGCAAATATTCCAACTGTAAATAAATTTTATTATAGATAGTTTATTACCTTTTTCATGTTCATAGTCCATTCATTTATCTATATGCACGAGCAATGCTGTATTGTTTTTGGTTTTGTGTAGTTTTTTTGTAAACGGAGGAAATACGTACAAGGAATACATGTAACATCAGTATTCTAACTATTTACAAACTATGTTCAACGCTTCTTCTATGAAAACGGGACTAATGTGATCTGGGACGTGTCTCGAAGCCTCAACTACATCAACTTACAAGGTTTTACCAATACTCATGCTATAAACGGGCACATTTTAATAAAGTGTTTTTCTGTGCATTATTTTACTTTGTACAATAAAATTCAATTTTGTTCAATTTTACAATATAGTTCAATAACAAAAAATATTAATTTCTGTTAAACATAGAGCGGCTAAAATACTGTTATCAAATATTGTTACTTCAATAAAAACATTTAATCATTTTAATTATAATAAATAATAATAAAATTTAACCATTGAACCAATTTAACCATATATCTTCATTAATGATGTCCCCTTGGGGGATAAAATCCAGTATTGTGTCCAGCCAATTTATTCTGTCCAGCTTACCATTTAAGATTTTGTATAAAAATATTTTAATGATCTTAGTAAGTAAATTGTGTTTGGTTATTCTTACCCTTCGACATGAGAATACGGAGAATGTACAAACGAGATAAAAAAGAAACCATATTCGTTCGCCAACCAACGGTCTGATATATTTCTTCTTCGGTGTAAAGCTAATCATAAATAATATACCGGTCGGATGTATTTATAGCGCGTGCATGCCTGTGTCTGTACACACACACACACGGGCCTACAGTCCTCGCTGCTAGCGGATTGTTTTAGCGGATGTCGTTTCCACCAGACGATGATAATTCAAATCCTGTAAAGCAAATCAACAAATCAATTTATTGTGCGATAATTAGCAGCTGTCATGTTCGATAAATTTATTTTTATTTATTTTTAGAATATTGCCGACTGCGTGGCCAGGTAAAGCGCGGCCCGCGGCCCGGATAGGCCGGTGAAGACATCGATTGAGAGCTTTCTATACTTTTACTGTATCTATAGCAATAATTAAAATACGTTTGATGATTTTTTTTATTCGTAAATACAAAAATTTGGGCTCTTCATTTTTATCCAGGCTTTTTGAGAATCTCACGTATATACATAATTAATTTAAACAATGAGTAAATCTTATAAAAATTATTATCAGCACGAGTACGTAGATACATCTTCATCCCCTTATCCTAGTAGGGTCGGAGGCCCAAAGACACGACAAGGTGTTTCCATGCTCCCCTGTCTTGCGCTGCTTCCGCATGATTCAACCAGTCTGGACCCAAGTAGATACATATTAAAATAAATGAAAATATAAAAAAATATATGAAAGAAAATTCATATTTACATCAGTTAACAGCATTATTAAGAAACAATACTATAAGAGCGGCACATTGGATAATGATTGATTAGGTCAACGAGGAAGACACATATAAGAGTATGTAGATATCCACAAAACAGAAGCATACCGAAACTATTATTTTTCTGGAAAGAATAGTTTTGGTGTGCTTCTGTCTGCCACTGGAACTTATTGTTGCATAAAATGTAAATGTGTTTAAAAATGGACTTAACTGACTGAACAAGTGAAAACTTTGCGAGATCAGACATATCAGGATAGCTGTCTGACTAAGCACACAATAATAATAATATTATTATTAATAATAATAATAACAATAATAATAATAATATGAACTTGGAATAAAAATTCAGACGACGTCTGGAAAGACAAAAACAAAGTACAATGATCTGTATACGAAGGTGGGATGGGGCAAACCAGAAAAACGTAATCTACGCCGTGATAGCATGATGCATATGTCCGAGAGATGCAACGCGCTTTTAACAACACTTTTATCCGGTAGAAATGAAAGAAAATGGTAGAGCTCTCACGGGGAAAACTTATATATGTATTAATGGGCTAGACCGCGATATTCATACACATAGAAAAATATATAGATAACTTTAAATGAAAATTGGGTGATTTTTTACAAGACGGTGAATTTTTTTACTGCCACTTATTAAGGTAAATAGAAAACTATTATTTAAAAGGAAAATTTAAAAAAAAAATGACGCGTCGTGTCCGTTTCCGTGGAGGTCCTCCGCCGTTACTGAAATGCAACTTTACCCGGTACACGCTTATTTGATACAGAAAAGAGGGTCATATAATTATTTAGAAATGGATACCATATGCATTTTGGGAAAAAAGTTTATTTTTTACAATTGTTATTAACAAATGGCTAAAATCCGCGTCCTAAATAAATATAATTTCTTAATACGTACATAACATTATCAACTGCAGTAAATACTAGGCTATAATAAGTAACTACAAATATTTCATTGCTTATTTATTAGAAAGTGTCTGCCAAGCATTTACTATTTATATTGAATCAGCAATAAAATGTTTAAGGTCGTTTTGCAGGAATTTTAGTATTCTAATTTTTATGTTAATATTAAACTTAATGAAGGTAATGTAATTATTAAATCAAGTATCTAGAAAGCGGTGAGAAAATGTATGTCAATGTATGTAAATAGCACCGGGCTTGTAGAAGTGTTGTTATGCTGGACGGCCCCATGTAGAGTAGTAAAAGTATCGTGGCATGTAAGCGATTGGAAAAAGCAAAGAAGTCGGAAACACGCGGTAAAATAACCAATAAAACTCTCCGCAGAGCAAATTTAAATAATTAGGTATTATCCGAGAGGAGGGAAGAAAAGAGTTGCCTTTTTACCGAGTGCCAATTTATACCCACTTTTCCCCGCGGTTAAGGGCCGTATTGTCGAGGCGATAACCAGTCGTTTGCCTCGGGTGGGTGTGACAGCGACGTCGGCCCGACGCGGCAGGATCGACGGGCGCGGAAACAAAACACAGATACCGAATAAAAACGGATAAAACATAAGCGCGTCGATTAATAAATCTGGAGCAATTATGTCAGGCCTTTTTATCAAATGCGGTGGAACCGGACAATGAGGTGTGCGCTTGCGAGCCGAACGTAATTGCAGTGATATTCAATCAAGAGTATTCCACGTTCCCCGAACAATACGACAGCCACTTTGCAACCGTTTCGCTAATTACTGTTATTGGAGACTGAGTGTTCGAGAGGAGTTAAATGGTAGAGAATATCTGATCAGGCAGGGGCGCTAACACATATGGTGGATGCTTTAAAATACTAGGCTACGCATGTGTACTTAATTCTTTCATATTAAAGATTTATCTTATTGTCGGTGCAACTGCTCGCCGTGCGTCTGAAAATGTCTGTCTGTCTCATATATAGTATATATTGTTGTTGCTCTGTCCTATTCAAGAACCCTGAAAATCGATTTTCGATGGTACCTATTCATGAATCTATCGTGCTCCTGGAAAAACAAGGCGTCATCTGACATTTACATCGAATGGAGATAATGAACGTCAAAGATTTTTTTAAATTATATCGGCGGACTTTTGCTTTATTGCACATGAGGTGATTTTTTATAGAATTTTTTTAAATCGCAAAATATTTTGGAGTAATAAAGTCAACTGATCCCCAAACTCGGGCACGTTATAAAATACAAACCATGACTTTTTACTTACTTTCTTTTAACTCGTGGCGTCTGCTTGCTTGACGAAAAAACTTTGGATCGATTTTTAACCCTTTTCCCGTGATCCAATCGAGCTGAAACTTTGCAAGTAGACTCGTGAAAATAAATTATAGCATAATTTTGAATTTTTCAAATTTTTAATAGTTTTTTCATATAACTCAGTAAGTTGCATGGATATTCCGACGCATCTGGTAGACATGAAACCCGATAATGAGAAAGGGAGTATTGTAAAAACTTGTTTCTTATGGGTTAGTTTTTTTTGTATCCAAATCAATATCTTTTGTTCCAAAAACACCTAACCGCTGGTAAAATATAACCTTATTTTCTTGAAGAAAACAAAAAATGTACATAATTTTAATATAAAAAAGTAAATTTTGACCAATATATCAAATGACATATTGGTCAAAATTTACTTTTTGACCTTTCTGTTCCGAGGTCATGATTTGTAATTCTCTTGGTCCAGCGTAAAACTTTCATATGTCTCTAGCACCATATCTCGCCTGCTCTTAACTTACATCTATCTCTTTGATAAACGCGCCCAGGATTCAATTGCGCAAGGTGATATGTTTCATTGTTGCTGTCCACGATTGATGAAGTTTTATTCTTTGTACTGGGAGACAAATTCTTGTTTTAGAAATAAAACTCTACTATAAATTATTTCATAATATGCAGAGTAATGATTTAGATTGATAAAAAGAAAACACTTTGTTTAAAACGACTATTATCGAATAACCGATACTTTTCGGAGCCAATGGTCCGTCCATCAGGCAAGAATACCCCGTATACTAAATATTATATTATATTGGAACATTAACAAAAAATAAATATATGAGAATTGAACAACTAATTATGAAGAAAATGTGATTATAAATTTAAAAGGTAACTATTTGCAAAAAGGATTTGGTCATTTATATTCTTTTCCAATTTCTAATTTATCCAACTGTAATCCTTTGTTATAATAATGTTATTTGTAAATAAAATTTCTAATCCCTTATTAATATTATAACAGGAATACATAAATTTATCGTTTCCTACATACACAAAATATTAGTGAGCATCCAAAAGTAATATGAAAGACGTTAGGTAAACCATAGTGGTTTAAAATCAAAAAAGAGTTAAAGAAGAGAACAAATGAGCAAAAGAATCTGTCGTTTACATATCGAGGGTAGAAAACCAAAAAGGGCGTTATTGATTATTTCTAACTTTACAGGAGAGCAAAATAATTTCTCGTCAATCTGATTTTGTCAATGTTTATTTTATTATTAAATGATTTCCATACATGTATTGGATCAACAAATATGAAAATCGTTTAATAATAAAAGAATCGTTGACAAAATCAGTTTGACAGAACTTTCTTTTGCGCTTCTGTAAAATTAGAAATAATCACTAACGCCCTCTTGGCTTTCTATCCTCGATATGAGGAATGAAAAATTAGATATTTTTATGAAAATTTTACAGTTCATATATTGTTAATTATTATTTTTCTTACTCCAATAAGTCCACCACCCACATTCGTTTTTCCGTGAAATGCGTACTCACAAACACATACACAAATCCTTGCAGGGCCGGATTAACCTTTGAGGGGGCTCTCGACTAATATGGTACATATATAATAAAAATAAAAAAACAGTTTGAACACATAAATAAGAAAATTCCAAAAAGACAGCTTTTTCGGAGACAAAAATTGACAACAGAAACAGCTATAATAATTTACAAATCAATAATCGCTCCTCATTTTCGATATTGCTCCAGCATTTTATACGTGGGATTCAAGGAGACATAAATTGCCAATTCAAAAAGACAGAAGGATGAGAATCATTCTAAGGAGAAACAGACACTAAAAAGTCAAAAAGTTGTTAGAAAATTTAAATTGGCTCTCTGTAAAACAAGGACAAGTTAAACACATTGATTTTTATAAAAAAAAATAAATGATACAATGCCAAAATAAGATTACATATAACACAGACATTTAAGGACATAATACAAGAAGTGCAAACAAAATAAGAATTTCAAATACATAGAAAGAAAATTAATACACAAAACTTTTTATCTCACAAAGAACTAAAGGAAAACAATAATCTAACAGAGAATTTGAAAAAACAGAAAATTCCAACACGGACGGATGGACGGACAGACATCGAAATTACTAAAATTGGGATAATTGAATATATGAATGTTTCATTTTAGTTAATGATAATATTATACTTTATATTATTAACTAATGAGGACACGTTTGTATAAATCTTTAAAAAAATCAAAGGACCTATCAATCTAAAAAATATAACTATTTAAAAAAAAATATGCATATCGTAAAACGATGTGGAAAAAGATCTTTCTCCTTTACAATTAGTTTCAGGTATACTTTTGGGCCTCCCAGACGCACGGGCCCGGAGGCGAATATCTTTACTACCGCGGTGTGCGTCGTACACTTTTTTCATGTATTTTTCAATTTATTTCTCGGGCCCCGGAGCCCTTACCACTTAGCAACAGCCCCCAGCCCTCTACTGAATACAGGCCTGCATCCTTGCTCGGTAATGTAATTAAAGGTATCATAATTTAATTGAAAATCATAACCGCATTGTAGGTAATGTATTTGAATATATACGTATATATTTGTATTTTTTTTTCTTTAAATAGAAATACTAAGACGAAATACGTGTCGCATCAATATTTTTACTAATTTCAAATTAAGTTATACGCCTCTGCTATGGAAATAGGACTACATAACTTGCTAGTGTCCTGGAAAGGGGTTTGAACCAGCAACCATGGATCATTGGGCAAGAATCTTAACCATTAGACCAACAAGCTTCAAACAACAATCTTTACAAAAATGCATATTTCTAGTGCATACTAATATTAAGAAAACGTTAATAAGAAGTTAAGAAAATGAGAAAAGAAAAAATGATAGTTGTGGTATTCTATCATGGGTGGGATTGGTGAACGTTACACTGTGTAAAGTGATTACTTAAGTCAACCATACCATAGGTTGTAAGACCTATGAATACCAAAAAAAAGATTTTAATATCTACTTTCCCATTAAAAAGAACAACTTCGTCTCTATGAGACATCTATAATATATGTTGATACAAGAAAAATAAACATATGTATGATGGGGTGTAAAAGCAAGGCAGCAGTATCCAAAAAAAAAATTCAATGGAGTCATCGAGAATTACTAATTTATAATGTACTGAATTTGATATTATGTTGGAAAAATAGCCCATAAATTTATAGGAAACATGATTATGGAAGAAATAGATACATAAAATCTAGAATACAGTACATATTAAATTAGTAGTCGGTGACCGCATTAAAAACATTTTTTAAATTTTTTTGTATATTGCTGCCTTTGCTTTTAGACCCCACATATGATGGTTAAGTTTATTAAAAAAAACTATAAATATTACATGAAACAAACGAAAATTTTGAAAAAAGGTTCTGAGAAATTTGGTAAGAGTTCATTACAGTCATCATATAATGAGGATACCATATAAACTAAAATAAATTCCGCACTTTATGTTTTTAGGAAACTTGGTATGGCGGTGGTGTATAAATTGGTGAACGTGGAGGGATAAAAAGCAGCCACGTAACACGAGAGTCTTGGCATGGCCAAATATAACAAATAAGATTAAAAAAATCATAATCATATCGAGCGCCTAAAGAACTGGCGAATTTGTAAGATAAACGAATGTATAGAGGAAGCGAAAGATTTGTGTATATCAGTAAAATAGCTTGTTACAATATATTGGCTCTGTACATACCTACAGGTGCCAAACGGCATTATTGTAAATATCTGTACTAATTGTAGTATTAACTCAATCATTTATCATGAACAACGTACGCCTAATAAAATTTTGAGTTAATATTTTTCATGTTATACTCATGTTATATAGATGTAGGTATTCATTTTAAATAAATTGGAATGTTATGGCATAAAAACAAAATTAGGTATGGAAAATCCGTTTTCAAAAAAAAAAAAAAATCAATATCGAAAAGAGTACAAGGAAATTATTATATTGATTGAATTTGTAGCGATTTACAGAATTCAATCAGGGAATCGATTTAGTCACGGGCGTGTTGGGTGTTGAAACTTTTCGAAACGTCGCGTCGTTCGAATTTTCGTGTAATTACGTACTTAACACAAATCAAGCAACACACAAAAAATATATTACATAATAGTTAAAACTTAAATTTTCACGGTCTAAATCCGTGATGTTTTGCTTTATTAATAAAAACTAGCTGTAACCCGTCAAAAATGACGGTACTTTTACACAAAAAAAAAGAAGAAGAAAAAATACTATAAAGAAGTTACGGACGTTACACGAAGTTACGACAGACGGACAAACAACGAAATAATTACCATTGGGATTAAGCAATTTAAATAAGATTGTAATTATATTAAGATTCATCCATGTGCTTTTATTGTGATATTATTAATATAATTAATAAGAATATAGGTAGGTACTTTGTTTCCACCACTAATTTGTTGAAAGTACCAACATGTTTCGGGGCCAATAGTACCAATAGTAAAAATTAAACATCAAAAATTGTAGAATAGACAAAAACATTTTTTTTAATGTTTTTGTTTTTTATTTTTGATTTTGAAATTGAACACGGAATACGTGTCACATCAACATTATAACTATTTTCAAACTCTAAGCTAAACGCTTGCGCTATGTTTTTTTATATTTAATTATAAATATTTATTCATCTCCCATATATTAATGTTACATATAGCTTCGATAACAAATGGATAAGATTGTAAGGTAGAAATAAAGAGGAAAAACACCATGAGACGGTCTGCTATGGACGATCTAAAAGAAATGCAGCCGTTTAAATGTAAACGGAAAAACAGTACTGATACTGGTAAGAATCATCTTATTTTCCCGATACTGCTCTATGGGGCTGAATGGTCGATAAAGGAACAAGAGCGCACGTAGATAGACGCTCTGGAAATGTGGTGCAGGCACGCAGAACGGATGCCCCACCCCAGGTGTGGCGAACCTAGGGCACGCGCGCCCGAGGTGGCACGTTTGAGAATTTGGATGGGACGCGAACGATTTCCAAGTTCAAAAATATTTTTAAATTTTTATTTCTAAGGAATTAAAATTTTGATTAAATAATCCTTAAATTATTAATTCATTACATTTTATTAATTATCAAATGTTTCCCGAGATGAGAGAAAACCGTTTTTTAATTTATCTTGGCAACTTCAAACAATTTTATGCTGGCAATACTGCCTTTGGCGTTTGTTTTCATTTCATGTTGTAGTTTGTTGTTTATCGCCGTCGCAGGTGTCACACTATCAGTGAAGATAAGTTTGAGATCTCTAACACCTCGCTGATAGTGGAGTAGTTAATATTGACCATGTTCGTATAATATATTCAATATGTACAAGAATACGCCGTTTCTGACATAAGTGAAAAAGAACAACATCATCTTTGAATAATTTTTTTCCTAATAGTTTTCGATTGATTTCGACTTTATTCTTAAGAAATTCTTAATTTTTTAGCTTGTAAATAAAATTCAGAAAAAAGATTGCTTTTCATTTTTTCTATTTTGTTAATTTTTTTACTGCTTGGTCACGCCACACAATCGAGAAATAATATTTGAGGATTTTTGGCACGCAGACCCAAAAAGGTTCTCCACACCTGCCCTACCCCCTCTGCAGATTTCCTAATATTCAGATATTATGTCGATATTACCAGAAATGAAGATAGCACAGAGCAGCAAAATTAGTGACATATGGAAAGGAACCAGATCAGATTCGAGGTAGAGTTTCCTTCCGGAATGCACAAGAAATGCCATATATCTGAATAGGAGGCGACATCATTCGCAATTAGCCGCAGTTCCATGATCGCGAGTGCTTTCATTGAGCGAACTAATATTTTAACTTATAACATTTCATTGAAATAATATCGTATAAAAATTAATATACGTAATACGTAATGTGAAAAAAATAAAAATATTATTGTGACGTTCAGACAGGCAAAACATAACTGGTCCAGAATACTTTATATGCAGATTGCTGCTAAAATTATGAATCTAAAATTTTCATGCAACAATATATAATATTAGTTATATATAATATAATAGTTAGTAGTGGAGGTAAGCAACTTTAAAATATTTATTTTTTCCAATATTTTTTATCTGTTATCTGTAAAACTGTAGAAGTATCATGAAAGTAATTTATATCGAATATTATAAATTCATTGGCTCTGATGCAAGCCGAATGAAAACTTTTATCTTGCAAACAATTGAACAATATTTTTTTCGAAAGGTTATTATTATGAAACTACAACTGTACGGACTAAATATAATTAATGTAACTATATTTGTATTGTAAAAGGTTTAAATAAATAAATAACCATTAATATTAGGACATTACTGTTTGAATATTTTAATATTATATTATTCGTAATTTATGCAAGACTCTACCTGTAAACTATTGCGAACTAGCTCTGTTACTCCCTATATATCTATATGCATGTTGTTTATGTGCTTTCACGAAATACACACCATATCAATATTCTTATCATTATTCAAACTTTGCTGGTTGGTACCTGTGCTATAAAAATAGTACTAACTAGGTATTCTTCTAGAACGAGGTGAAAACCGCATGGTGATATCGCTAGGCTAAACAAGTGTGTCAACAGAAATTACATTATTTATCTCACAATGCGTGTTACACAATCAACTCGTATATGTCTGTACAAATATCTTTATAACGTGCACGTTTAATCATGGGAGAAAGGCCTTTCTGAAATGGAATACGCAGGTACCACTCTTCCCATAAGAAACTCCGATTCCATAAATACTAAATGACCAAAATTTAACGAGGCGATATATCATCCAGACGACAAAAACTCGAATCGATGAAAAATAAATGGCCATCGACTGAAATAAGACCCCGGCTTTATATTTAATCGCTTTTATGTACTCGAAGAAAACGCGGCGAAAAAGTTTTTAAGAAAAATGCCGTCCGCTCTCGCGTGCGCCCGACGGCGTCGCGGGACGAAATGACATTCTTCCGTAATTTATTCCCCACCAAAGTCACTAAAATGTCAAGTAAATTAAAGTTGAATGTGGTGACACGGTCCGGTGTAAATGTGAAAATTAAAAACACAGAGAGCGCCGAGAGGAGGCGGAGACCGTCGCGAGAGATCTCTGGACTTCTCTCTGGACTGGATTCTCATGACGCGCACGCCTCGAGCGCGAATTTAGCTGCAGCGTAATCTCGCAACTTGCCGAGTGACAATCTGCCTAGCGCGATAAACCAGAGTGAAATATAATTAAGACATTCATCGATGGAATGGAGAAAGACGCTATAATTATTTCTGGTGAAATCGAACAGGACAAAAGCATATTCATGCGCGTATCGAATTGTATTTTGAAATCATAATACCTACGCCATCTGCAGTCGGTTTATCGTCGAAACAGGAAAATACAACCGTAGCAACTTTTGTTTGGAATTTCATTCGACTGAAGTTAGTAAAATGGTCCTCACTTCAACCATAAAAATATATTGGATAATAATAAATAATAAAGTATGGTTAACTTTATCGGTTGACCCTAAATTAAGGGCGGATTGCATAATTAGAAGAATATGATACTAAATTATTTTTTCCCACACATGATTAAAAATAATGACTGATATTACATAGTAATAAAATAGGTATATTTCTTGGATCTTGGTGGTTTTTTATTCTATTCCTTTTCAAAATATTTTTATTTTCTTTCATACAATATACACACAAATAATGTTTTTTTTAATAGGTATACAATATTAGGATTATCAAGATACCATTATATTGAATATTTATTATATTCACTTGTCAATGAAATATTTATTACTTTTATTCTCCATCGTATTACGTTTACACTTTCGTAAAATAGTGATAAGGATTTGCTGTTTTTACGAATTATCTATCATCGATTTCGTACTACAACAGTATTTATTGTTTTATGATATATCTATTATTATGATGGTGCCAGTAAGAGAGGTCGACCGCGGAAGACGTGGCAGGACCAGATTAACCAGAAACTGGAAGATGCTCCCGTTAGAAGCCTCAACAACCGGCGAGCTTGCATGCGAAGATGTATGAATGTGGATGAGGCGAGAGTTGTATGTCAGGACAGAAGGATGTGGCGCTATATCCTTTCTGCCTACTCCCACGGGGAAACGGCGTGATGGCAAGTAAGTTGTTATAATTCGTATTATATTTATTTATTCTCCTTTGGACCAAAATAGTTTGCGGAAAAAATAGTTTAATAAATACAAAAAATAAACATTGTTATGGTTAACAACAGCAACCATAACTAAACAAATGTTTAAAAAACTAAACAAAAAAAAACAAATTGCTAAAGCAACCAAAACTAAACAAATAGTAGTATTGTACAACTCTTGGGATATATATATTTGCAACTGACTTCCTTGAGTATTTTATAAATGTATTCGGTGTTATTATTATACAGCGTGTAACAGGGTTAGTCCACAATACTTTACAGGTAGTTTCCTGCTTTGATTATGAGTCGATAATGTCCAAACAACCGTGACCTAAATATCAATAGTTGAGATATGTCAAAATTTGCATATTTTCAATATTTCTGACTTATTTTTTGCAAAACATGGAACCATCATTACTGTAGAGAATTAAAAAATCATCATGATTGTTTTGTACCCACTGCCTTTTATCAACACTGTCAGTACATGTACATAAGTGGCCAATAAAAGCCAATATTCCTGCATCACCTTTGTATTGTTTTACAGTGTGAGCCGACCATATGGTTTGAAAATAAATTAAAAAACCTAGGAATATTATATCCTTTTGTAAATTCTGATGACAATTATGATTATATAACATAAATCTAAATCTAATTATATTTCGGCTGTCGTTGTATCACATTTATCTAACAATCCGTGGTGTTTTATGGTCACTGGTAATTAATTCGATCTCATATTCGAAACGTTTCGAAATCGATTAAATTAAATTTAAAGTTATTTAAATACGAAGGCATTAAAATAAACAACCAAACAGGTAGATGTGCTAATGTAAGCTAATTATTTAACATAATCGTTGCATTCATTATGTTGATCTCAATCTGTTTCAAGAGTATTATTCGACTGGAAGAGAATTGAAATAAAAATATTTCAACTTTTTGTTCTCAGGTTTTCACGGACGTTCAGAATCTTCTGCGAGTAGTTTTCTGGGATATTCTGCTGTGTATATCAGACTCTCTGGCCGACGTTTCGGATCCCATTGCAGGGTCCATCATTAGGGATAACAAACACATCAGCTCTGATTATGGACCCGGCAATGGGATCTGAAACATCAGCCAAGAGAGGTCAGATATACATGGCAGAATATTCCAGAAAACTACACGCTGAAAAAATACTTAAATTTTTTATAAATTAAAGTAATTGATACTGACTGAAAGAGTACCAAATAAAACAGCAACGCAATATCTATAACATGACAAAAATTGAAACTCAACTAACACACAACTAGGAAACTTAAAACCTAGGCATTAAATAAGCTAAAAAACTTAAAAGCTAGGAACATTAATTTACACAAAACATACAAAAGAAGGAACATCTCAAAACTACCACATCAATCTAGCTAGAACAAAAATAAGGGTGTCACAATTAATTTTCCACGAATTATACAACAACTTAATACAGCAAACAAATTTTAAAAATAAGTGACATACTAAGAACGAATACAAACATACCAAGAAGTAAGTACGTAACAAATATAAGTGAGAGTAACTGAAAAACAAAATCTAAATTGAACTATTGATAGAATGGTCGTCATCTTTGTAGAGTTTTATAAAGATCTTCAAATGAAACACAATTATAACTATATTCGAGTTTCGAAAGGTGAAGATATAAACAAACAAACAAATATAGGAAACGGGCTTAGGTGGTACTGCAATTAAAATGTAATTAAGTACCTACTGACAGACGAAGGAGGCGGAGTTAGTAGTAAAAGGTGAAAGAGAGGAGAGGAAATTGAAAGAAGTTTATCAAATTAATAACCGAGTCCGAATTCCTTTTTATTTCGGAAAATTCAAAATGATCAATACCTTTACGCTACACGGGATGGAGAAGTTTAATGGTACACGAATTAAAATAATGATTATCTATGATGTCGTTCGCAAATTCGGAAATTACTATTAAGACATCGATGAGGATCATAAAATGAAAAATAATAAAGGTCAAATGAAAATGTTTTTTACAGCCCTTCTGGGTCTCTTACGTTTTTTAATAAAAAAATATAAACTATAAAAGTAGGTTCTCGACATTCTCAAATTTAACATTACCAGTGCCAATGAGTAGGCATAGCGAGCGAAAATTTTCCGTGTCAACTATAAATGCAAGAATTCCACGCAGGCAGGCCAAAGGTCATACGAATCTTCTCCAACCAAGAGAGAATTCCACGGGTTCACGCTGTAGCGTAGACTGGGAACGAAACCCAAAAATAGAAACAAAAATGATTGATTGTGCTGTTTTCAGCGGTTTCCAATTTTTTTCGCAAAGAGAGATTTGTTTTTTTTTTGTGTTTGTTTAGAAGAACGCCAGTATCACTTATTTTTCAATATTTATAACGTCAAATATTTTCCATCGACGAAAATATTTGAAATCTCAGAAAAAATACATTTTGAACCACTGGTTTATTTTTAAACAACCTTATCCATTCACGTAAAAATGGATAGAATGAAAGAATTTAGAAAACAATACAAATAAAACAAATTTATTTTTCAAAAAAACAGACTTTTGTTTTTCAATAAATCTGATGTTTGTTTATTCCACCACATTTCGTATTGTAATTTTTTAAGTTACCATCACATGACGATGATTATGTGTACAGGTCAACCGGGCGTCCAAAATATATAAGGCCGAGATACGTATATAAATAATAACTATACTTTAAAAGTCAATTCTGTAAAAGATACATTATTCAACTTTTCGATACTGTTGATGCAGTTTTTTTTCTTTCTTCTTTAACTAGGTACTCAAGTTTATTCAACTGTGAAAAAATATCCCTTACGTCATTTTAAAAAAGATACCTTGATACCTGCTACAAAAGGAAATAAATAAAAAATAAACGAATCAACCAACATATAAAATACACCAACCGCATTTTGTACAGGCTGTGTCTCAATTAAGCATCGTTTATGACGCTACTTGTTTTAATAAAATAAATGTATAATTTGACAATTTATTTTTTCAGAATTTTACAAATATTTTTGATCACAGGCATACACATTAATTGTGCGTTTCGTGAGCAAACGATTAATTTCACATAACGTCAAACGAGACATATATACTCTTTTGTATATCAGGGACGTTCGAAAATGCTATAATATCTTCATTCGCAAATAAAAATACGTGTACAAATAATTTTATATAGTACTCGCGAATTACTTTTAATACTCACTTACTGTTTTCGAGTATTCGCATCTAATTCGAAGAATACAAATATTACAATTATTAGTATATATACACAACAGCAATGTATATACGTCATAAATTCTTATTTAAAATTATTTTAATATTTCTAACATAGAGTAGGTAAATGAATTTTACCACTTCTGGAATATACCAAAAAGTTACAAAATGTATCTTTTTGATTGCGTAATTTGAAAAATGCTTACAGCAGATTGAAATTTTCACTTTCCCGTTAGGAGAAAAAGAATGACGATCGAGTATAGTTAGAAAAAAAATTGTTTGAAATAAAAGCTCACGTCCGGGAATAGTGTGCGAACGCATCCGCGTTACACGGCGCTGCACCGCGCATGCAGCCCCCCCGCCTCCCGATACGCTCCGCGGCCGGAGCTCGCCGCGTTTAACTGCACGCGATATGACGAGGAAAAAGGAGGAAAAAAAGTGGAGTAGGAGGAGGAGGTATAAAAAAAGTCCGCACCGTGATGGGCGCGCAGCTAACGAATCAGCATTCCTCCGACCATATTTATTGGCCCGACGGAGAAATGTTGCGCGCGAAACTGCACTTTGGGCAACAACCTTTTTACCGCCTCCTCGTAATGCCAACATGTCCGGCCGTGATGGCGAAATGAGTAAATATAAAAATCACAAAATGAGATTACAAGGCTCTCGCGCTCTTGGCGTTCTTGCGCGCCGGCCGGGACGCCGACGGCGACGGCGACGAGACCGGGACATCGGTTTGATGACGTCAGCTTCTTCCCTACATTAGACACACCTTACACCTTAGGAAAAAATGACAAAATCTATGTCAATCAATTCAAAGGCAGCGTATCCAACACGCATTTCGCCCCGTTGCTCCAGATTCATTGCTTCAGGCTAAATCAATTATGTACCTACATACTTAAAATATTAAAGAATTTATTTTATTTATTTATCACTAGTATAGTTTAGATCTAAGAGGAACGAGCGAGCACTGGACATTTTGGAAAGAAAATTTTTGAGGCATACCTTTGGAACCAATCTTAGATAATGGACTCCGGCGCAGATGCTACAACAATGAGCTTCATAATTTGTTTAAGAAGCTAGTCGTCACACAATATATAAAATTGGGATACTTCGGTGGATGGGTCATGCAGAGAGAATGACTGAAGAAACACCGACAAGTCCTTGCTGAATTCAAGACCAAAGCCAATAGAGCGAAAGAGCTTAGGGAGGCCAAAACTATGATGGAGCGACATGTTCTCAAAGACAGCCTTGAAGATTCAGAACTGGAGAAATCTGGCACCAAATCGAGAAGCGTGAACTCTTGAGGAAGCCAAGACCCACTAGGGGTTGTAGAGCCAATTGTAAAATTATATTGACTATAGTTTAGAGAGTAAGAGAGAATAGGTGTAATTAATAACATCTCTAAAAACAACATCAATCTATTCATTTTATTTGATTTATTTCTTTATTTTCATAGATTATTTTTCCATTTCCATAATTTCCATACAGTTATAACCCTTTATAATTAGAGAACTTTAATTTTAAGTACAAAGATGAGTGTAAATTTAAGTAATAATTTGCCATACCGATTAAAAATAATGAAGATTTATTTTACAATTAGGCCAAAAGGCCGCTTGAACCACGCTGGCTCACCACTGGCGAAATCATCAAAGTCTACAGATGTATGTGGCATACATGACGATGGACATAGAAAAGTGATAGACACTGTCTTCATCCTTATAGCTAAATTCTCTAACTTTAACAAAAATTTGAATCCAGTTTTCTGGATGTAACCACGTGATTCATCTAGCCCATTGTGGAAAACAACATCACAACCGATAAATTAACTGATACTATGTTTCGGTCATGAAGATCAGATAAAAGGCGAAAACCTTTTACTGTATGTTTTTACGTAAATATTATTTTTCTATAAAACAAATTAGCACTACCGCTTATGCTTGTACATGCTACCTAAAATAAATTATAAAGTCCTTATTTTACTCCTCAATTTTACGAAATATTATGTGTACACTACAAATTGACTTTTTTTTACCAGACAAACTTTTTCCACCAGTTATACCTTGCTTGCCACCCTGACGTTTTTTTACGGGAAGTATAATTTTTGTTCTCTCCAAACGTACTCCATGAATACATAAAAAATGCGGATTTAGAATCAAACACCTAACCTATTGCCTGTCTATCTATCCGTCCGTACACCTGTATGTTTGTCCCCGTAACTTCGTGTGACGTCCGTAATTTCGTTCGAATTCACGGCTAAAAAACAAATTAAACGGCCAGAGATGGGGCTTGAACCTCGGGTTGCCTCTCCGTGTAGGGCCAAAAAGATGCTTTAAATATATTAGTAAAGACGCGAACTAATGTTACGTCATTTTTGACGGATTGCAGCCAGTCTAGAGATATTTTACTAAAAAACTATTTTTACACATTTTAATGTTGCACGAGTTTCATCAAAAATTCGGTAAGCACAGCAATCAGGAACATATGAGCAGTTTACTTGAATGTTTTTAATGTTTACTCAATGTTTGTCAATACTAAAAAAGGTTTAAGAAATTAATCAATACTAAATAAGTCAGACCTCGAAGATTGAAGATAGAATTGCAACAGAAATAGAGTTCAATCCAGAAACGTCAATTCAAGAATTAGCTAATATGTCTAATTCTATTAGTCCAGTGTTCAATGCGAATCTAATGTCGTTAGCGAAATAAAAACGGTCCTACGGCCCTAACGGAGTATTTTGCATATTAGTTTTCTAAAAACGAGAAATAAAAAAATAACTAGATTGATGAAGGAACGTCGTATCTTTCGACGAAAAATATATTTTAGTAAAGTTTTGTTAAAATAAATTTGTTTTTAAAACTTCATTTTCCTTTTAAAAAGAGCATTTTCTGGATACCCTTAGAACATGCTTAAGGCGCCATAGTACATGATTCACGTTTTTGCTGTCTGGAGAGTCAATTTAGTGTAAAGTTTTCGAATCTTATTGCCTATATTGCAGCTAACCATGCATTCAATCAATTTTATTATGAAAGGTCCATTTACTATTAAAGCATTTGTTTAAAAAAAGTTTAAAAAATACTTTGTTATTATCACAAAAAAAATATAATCCCGAAGCCCTATTTAATCTTTCTAGCAATAGAGTTATCTTTGGTACACTTTTTCTCGAAATATTTCCACGTAAAGACCGTATATTTTTTTAATAAATTGAATAAAAGAAGTTCAAACAGAAAGTTTGGGGGAAAATATATAATTATTTTTGGGTAGGTTGTTAAATACAACGTTTACAAAAAGATAAAAATTCACTTTCCGTCTCCTATAGTGCAGCATCCAAAAAACCATTAAAACATTGATTATTTTAATTAAATTTTACATGCGTACTAAGAAAATTTCACTGTCATTAATATAAAAATATTCAAAATTTTCTACCTCATACACAGAAATTTGAATTAATTAAATCGTATTGTCTGTTAAAAGATCATTTTTCTTTCAAATCAGTCGTTGGTTGGACACCAACTACGCCAGTCGTCAGGTTACGCTCCCGCTAGTTTATACGAATATATCTTAAAATGCTGCGTAAACTTTGCCTGAGTGTTAATAAAGGGAAGATATCCGTATAATGAATGCATTTTAGAAATCCCATATCGCGGGGACAACGATAAATGCAGAAAATAACTGTTAAATGTATTAAAAATACTTGAATTTGAATGTCGCCATTTTTATTTTTTACAACTGTCAAATTTTGTTTGTTTTTGCGGGCTGATTCTGGTGTTTTTTTCCATTATTCTTATCTGTTTTCTTGAAATAATATGATATATAGACTTTGTTCTGTATATACACTGAATTTTTGTCCTTTCTTTTACCTGCAAACAATATTTTTAACGAAATAAGATACTCCGTCTATTTCTTTACTCAACGGTAATTGTCATTTTTTCACGAAATAGTGATGTGAAATCTTTTGAACCGGCATTTTTTTGTGTTTTTATTTTAACTGATAAATTTTCAGTAAAACGATATAATATTGTTTTGAGTTTGTTTGTTTTGATGTTTTGTTTGAAAAATTTTCAGTAAAACGATATAATATTGTTTTGAGTTTGTTTGTTTTGATGTTTTGTTTGAAAAATTTTCAGTAAAACGATATAATATTGTTTTGAGTTTGTTTGTTTTGTAAAATATTTTCAATTAAGAGGTCCTAGTACACGATTTCCGTATTTGCTGTCGGGCGCAGAGTTGCCAACGTAGGCGATTTTTCGCCATTTAGGCTACTCAGAAAGAGAATCGGCGACGAAAAAATCTAAAAGGCGACTGGTCGCCTACTAGGCTACTTCAGAGACAAGTTATTTAAATCAGCCGAATCGCAAATAATTAAGAAAAAAAAATACAATTACCTTTGTGTAATGCTGTCATTGAAAGAATTTTAAGCGTAATGGGGACAATTAAAACAAAATTAAGGAATCGCCTGCAACTAACCATGCTGATCGCTATTCTTAGAATTCGTACCTATATGAATGTAAGAGGTGTGCTGCAACAACTTTCAACCAAGCAATCACATGGTAAGTTTTCACGCTGGTAGCAAAATGTACGTCTCCGGTGTTTTTAAAATGCTACCTATCTACTTACTTTACTTTCTTTTAACGAACATTACGGTTTTTTATATTAGGCTAAGGCCTATTTATCAATACATTATAAATATGTTATAAATAAATTGATAAAAATTACATTTTATTTTATTCATATTGATATTTTGGCGTTTGGGCTACTTTAGGCTACTTTATGTATAGGAAACGGCGATATTAGGCCAAGCGCTGTTGGCAACTCTGGTCGGGCGACTAAATTGAACATATAAACTTATTTAATCATTTTGCAAAACCCGATTATTAATTTATCCTCCGGCTTAATAGCCCGTTCCTTAATAGGAACCGTTTATATGCTCCATTTTTGTCGTCCGTCGTTATATATTTTTATTTATTGTGGTCAATTGTCGATATTTTTTATGAATCGTTTTACCCAAGTTCATATAATCGGATCTTATGAATCCTT
>JADDOH010010403.1:0-13494 GCA_016648135.1 Agrypnia vestita
ATCCATCTTCATGGATCATGCTCAGGTAAAGAAATGAAAAATGTATGAGTTTAGAATTTTCAAACAATCCGTAATGGATTTTCAAAGCCATTTACTCAAATATCCATAAAAAATGTATGTGATGTATGTGACAATGATAGTAATAAAGATAAGTAATTATTATTAAAAAAAATATTTCTATAATGCTCCGTCAAAAAGCTGAAAAATGCATGGATTCAGAATTTTTAAGCAATACGTACTGGTTTGTAGTGCCACTTACTCCAATATTCATAAAAATTCTCTGTAATATATGTGCCAAGGATAATATTTAAAAGAATTCATTTTTATAAAAAAATATGTCAGTGAGATTGGTTCTAATATGATATAACAATATTTTATTCACCCTTAAGAAATCCGTTGAAGTTCGACGTACATATGACGATTCACATGTACGCCAAACACTGGATTAGGAAGAATGCTGTTTACCATTAATTACCTTGTAAGGTTTTTTTTATTTTTTATTTTTATGTTAGATAATATCACATGGAAATCCACTTCATCATTCTGACAGATACAGAATCATTGTGATCTTTCTATGAAATGTAAATTAATACAAAATATTTTGTATTCCTTCAAAATCCATTAGACGTAGCTATTATAAAAATTTTATTGTAAGTTACAATGTAACAACTTAAACAACGAGTAATCAAGATAAATTATAGAAGTTTCGAAGACACGAAGCTATTTATATGGAAAACATGTCTGGAAGCAGGATAACCGCGTACGACTTGTATTCGCTGGCTTAAACGATCACTTTACAATATGCAATGTTTACTAATTCCACGTAAGAACTTCCATACATAATCAAATTTTTAAAAGTTGTCCAACCTATTAAGACATGTTTCCCGCCATGGTCAATCCTCGACTCCGTGAGGCTTCAATAATTTCTCTAAATTAACGAATCTCTCTGTGAACGAAATTCAGGAATTACATTCTTAGAATAAACATATAAAAATATTATTATTAATATTTATAGCATTAACTTTGTGGTTAGACATTTTAACAAAATGTTATTTATGTTAGTATACAACAACAAAAAATTTTGTCTACCGGTTTTGAGGCGCAACCCTTCATTTTGTCAGGACAACCACAACACTAGCATGTAAATACACTACATACCATAACCATAGTATTATTTACATACCAACACTTTCACAAAATACTCTTCACATTCGTGTTACTCTAATTAAAGGCCAACATGCACTAAGTTTCTTATCAAAAAAGATTAAGGATTTGAGTAAAGGAGATAGGGAGACGTGGTGGTGTCTATTGGGGGTGTTGATAAATCTTGGGTTTTACCTGATAAAGATCTCGAAACTCGAATTTTTGGTGTTTATATACTAACAGAAATAACATTTAGAATATAAAAATATTGTTTAAATTGAGTGTTCGTACATATTTTTCTAATTAACGAGACATTGTTTCAGGAATCATAAAGTATCGATAAGTTATGCAGTTTCAGAAGGGTAGGTCAATCACTTTGAAGTATCACCAGTAATGGCCATTACAGTCCCCCAAAATAATCCACGACAACGGTATAATAATAGTAAGGCTTGCGAGCGCGAAGGGACGGGTTAACGCCGCCATTAGGGCTGTGGCTACCTGTCCGCGTGACAAGGACGAGCGATAGCTCCAAGGATTACAATAAAATTTCTCTCGTGTATTTGGATTAGGTTCGACCCTTCGCTCAGCATGGCATGACGAAGGATCATCATCATATTTATATTGTATACCCTTATGTTCTGTGAGCTGTTTTCCGCCTGTTAAGCTGAATTTTTTCACGAATGCTTCGAAAGCATCAGAATAGCCAATTTAAATTAGCAACATTGCAGCATTCATATTTATTTGCTCTACGAAAAAAAATATACCGATTTACTTTAAAATTTGGCCAATTTTAATTTTCGTATGGTATGTAGTTTAAATTTTGAGGATTGTTTTGATAGAAAGTGATTTTTTTTAATGACATGTACAATATATCATTTCAGTTCTATTCTCACATTTTTCATGAATAAACTTCTTCTTATATTTGAATATAAATATTTAGATTATTAGTTGTTTATAATTAATTTTAAAAAATATGTTTATTTCAAGTGTTTTATTTATCTCCCACCGCCGCGAACCAGCGACAATATTTATTTAAAGCATTTATAAAACCCTTCAATATTACATCTTACAATAAAATTAGGTGTATTTAATTATATTAGGTGTGAAAATCTAGTAAACCTACAATCATAAAAAACCTCTTTATGTTAATTTTGTTTATTGCGTAAACCATAAACTTATTTCATTCCACATTCCACAAGTCATACAGCCCCAGTTTTCTTTTTAATTTTATTCATAACGTTCATCTCCCCTTATCATTTTTTTCTCGTGATGTATTCAGTATTCTCTATACGCACAACATATTTTTTACCCGGCAATCTTTTTTTAAAATTCGGAATAAAGGTATCCCTGTTATAAGGGTCTAGGTATATGTGCTAAAACAAAATTTTACACGAGATTTTACAACAAAATTTAAGTTTTTATTTTTATTTTCTAATAATCACTTGCCAATTAAGGACATTGCTTTTACGATTTCTTTGTTTATTCAAATTGGTAACAATGTTAGTGATTCGTTGGTGACTGTCGGAATCAGTAATATTTGTTAATACCAGATAAAAATAGATAACTATAGAACCCATTTCCACGATAACCAACATTTGAGGTAGAATTTCGCCCAGATCGAGTTGAAATCATGAAAAATAAAATACCGCAATGGTGCTACACTGTTTTATACATTATTTTAAAACAATAAAATCACTTTGTAAGTTTATGTAATTTAAAAACCTTTTTTAAAGGGACATCTTCAAACGTAGAAAATAAATCCAAACATCTATAAATATTGAATTAGAATTATACTCAAAACGTTCTGGATTTTAAGTTGATTGGTTTATCGGAAAGGCGACTCGCTTACTAATCATAAGATCTCCTTTATTTTCTTATTGTTCATAGTTACTGTTAAAGCTATGAAAAAAAAATATTAAAGAATATATAAATTCAAAATTTACAATTTAATTTGTTATAATATAATTATTATTAAAACAAAAAAAAAACGTATATGTTTCACAGTACACAAAGTATTCAAACAGCATTGCTATTTAAGTTCACGAGAAAATTACAAAAAATTAAAGAATATCAATAATATTAATACAATTAAATAGACTAAAATTCCATGTTCCCTGTAGATCTCGTAGACACAACCCAGTCTTTCACATTGATTTTACCTCATCCAACTATCGTCGTAATTCATATTTCTTGAGGGTATGCGATGCATTCAATAAGCTGATAAGATTATTTGATATTGATCTGTTCGAGTGCAGCCACACAAGATTAAGAAAAATTTTGACTGCTGAATTTTTTTCCACGTAATAATCAAGTTTCATTGTCTTTTGTTTAAATTTTTTATTCTTTCTTTCTGTATAATTTTTAATATGCCTTAGTCATTCATAAATATTTATCATTACTGACATATTTCTAAATGTGGAGACCTGTAATTGGCCATCTATATTGTATCAATGTTTTCTATGCTTTTTTTTGTGCTGTTGGTCTTCCATAAACATTAAATAAATAAATAAAAATAAATAAAAAAACAATAAATAATAAATACATACGAAAATTAAAAAAATAAAGATTATTAGCTAGATAAATACAAAAAATAATAGATTAAGTATGTAGAGGCCAACTATTAAATAGAAGATTTGTATTTTGTAAGTGTATAGTGTACGAGTTTTAATATGTATTGATTACCTAGGTTGTTAAGTAAAAATATGATAACCTTTGTATATTTTCTGTATACAATCATGTTATTCTTGCTGGTGTTTCTAAATCCTGAAACAAAGTAACAATATTTGTGTATCGGTAAATGTTTCGTGGATATTATGATAGAATTACTGAATATGAATATTAATTATGCTATTTGAATATTAATTATGTACGGCATTGATTATTATTCTCGATTATGTTATTGTTTTCAATAAAATTACACAATATTTATGTTTGTGTATCAAATTGTTTACGAAAAGCAGAACAAATTTTTTTATAAGATTAACATGATATGGGATATACCCTAGCTTTATTTTTACTAAAGCAAAATTATTCCATGAAGATATTATTGATTGTATGTATTGTCAGCCATATAAAATAGGTTTCAAAAAAAATTGTGATAACTGAACTATATTTTTTCAATTTTTCAATGATGTGAAAACATAATTCTTTAAATTTCTTCTTTTTAATATTCGTTTATTTATCTGCTTTTATAATCAATAATATTCAATTTTTTTTCTGACTCTACCTACAATATCTAGGATCTAAATAAATAATTAATTAATTATATCTGTGGGCGAAAGTAACAACCGGATAAGTAAAAAAGACAGGTTTTCAGGAGAGTCAAAACAAAATTTGAGGATGTCATTTGTTTATGAAATATCTTTTAAAGCCTATGTTATTCCTCCCTTTCTTTTAACTCGTAGCGTCTGCTTGTCTACTTGTCGTCTTGTGTGCTTATCTGAAGAAAAAACTTTGGATCGATTTTAAACCCTTTTTCCGTAATCCAATCAAGCTGAAACTTTGTAAGCAGACTCGTGGCGACGATCAAGAAGATCTATCAAATTTTCGTTAAAAAAAATTAATAAATTTTGGGATTTTTTAAATATTGAATGGTTTTTTCATACGAATTATTTAGTTGTATGAAAATATTTCAACGCGTCTGGTAGTTGCGAAACCTAATCATAGTATAATTTTGGATTTTTGGAAATTTTGTATTACTCTCTTTCGTAGCGTCGCCCGACCGAAGCCCAACGCCTAGGTTAAGCGCCAAACCAGTTTCCACTAGTAAATGAGAAAGGGAGTGTAATAAAAACTTAGTTTTTATGGGCTACTTTTTTACACCAGTAATCTTGTTTTATATACAAAAACGTTGAATCAAGTTGACGAATGTCATTTCTTGCCGAATTTTTCAAATATTTAGTCATTAGTCATGTCATTTGTCCTTTTCCAAAAAATAAAAAAATAGTTGCATTTTATTCTATTTTCTGACTCATCTAGTTTTTCCTTGCTTCATGTATCTAAAGAACTAGTCTACATACTGAACTCAAAACTCGATTTTATTAACTCATTGGGTTGTTCCTTTTGCCTACAGATATATAGTATTTTTTCCTCGTTTTGTTGTAAAGCTGTTCATCTCGGCGCAGATCCATCAGGGTGGACCAGGAGCCACTCAGCTCACTAGGATGAGATGAGTGGCTCATTTCCTTACATACGTGTATTTAAGTTCAGGACAGATGAATTTTAAAAAAAAATGCATTACTTTCTTAGAAATCACTCCCTTTATATTAACTTGCGGCGTCTGCTTGCTTGCCGTCAACAAAAACTTTGGATCGATTTTTGACCCTTTTCCCGTGATCCAATAGAGCTGAAACTTGGCAAGCAGACTCGTGGCGACGATCAAGAAGATCTATCATATATGTCGATAAAAAAATTAATAATTATAGTATAATTCCGGATTTTTTGAAATTTTATTAGTTTTTTCAAATTTGAATCATTAGAAAAGTTTGATTAGGAACGGCGCGGCGCACACTGTAATATATTCGCAATCTAGCGGAACTTTATTGAAAAATTATTAAGCAAGCAAATAAAAATTAGTAAAATATACGCAGTAGCTAATTACCTAGACTGTATGTTTTGATTATTATTTGCTAAATAACAGCACCGGTTTTCATACAGCAACCTGGCAAAGTGACACTTGCATAGGCCGTCAATCTGACAGCAACTTTGTTCGTTAATTTGAGTCATTGTGATCAAGAATAAAGTGAATTTATTTAGAAGTACAGTTACTAATACACATATATATTTTATCTTCACCTCTATGGCTACTTTACAAAGTAAACTGTATACAATATATATATTTTATTGCCAGATACAAAGCCATTTACTTGTACATGTCAAAATTATAATATTTTTGAAGAAGTGTGACTTTGCTTTGATTTTACAAAAAATATCCATGGGTACCCAACGAGAAAATAATTTTATTTACTGCTTTGGTTCATATTCTGTAAGATTTCATTAAATTTGGCGGCACGTGTTTCCGACACTCATACAATATTTTTTAATTTTCTTTAGGAGTACCTACAATAATGAAAAGATAATTATTTTAAGTATGGCTTTTTAAGTGGCAAAAAAGGATCAAAACAGGTGCATTTAGAATTTTATAATACAAAAACACAACCAGGTTGATTCGAAAAGCACGCTTTGAAAACTAAAAATGTACGTTAGCAGTCTTAGCGCAAAAATAGATGCGAAGTTGGAGAAAAGCTGCAGAAAATTATCGAAATTTTTGGCTGAACATGATGGGTGGTTTGAAGTTATAGTATCATTGCTTTCTAAGTTTCTCGACCTGCTTCCATCCTCAAGTTCAGCAGGTTTATGAGATTGTACAAGATCAGGTAGGCCTTGGAAGTCATTCGAAAATGTATTTCAATATTCCAAAAGGGAAAAATCATAGATCTAATTTCTACAAAAACTCAAGAAGAATTAACGGTCGCCACTGAAGTTAGTCTGAGATCATCCGGGAAAAGGGATGCAGCCAATCTAATGAAAGAGGTGGCTGCTGAGTCTCCTTACTGAGCTACTCGAATAAAAAAAGCGAGACGAATTTTTGGAGTACCAGAGCGAGCCAAACTCTCTCTAGAAGCCGTCTTGACACTAATGGTCAATACCAAATTGAGTACCCACCAGTATAACACACTGAGACAACAGTCGAGGGATAAAAATTAAAATATTTATCCAGCTAACCATCTTGCCAAGAAAGCGAAAACAGAGTTCCACCCTTCGCAAGATTCGATTAACTACAAAAATTGAAAAAAGTTATTTTTACAAGGATTTTATCATTTTATTGAAGTTGTATTGAAGCAAATGAATTTTTCATAATCGATATAAGTTACTGTAATGAAAGTTCAACTTTTCGCAAAAAATAAGTCAGAAATATTGAAAAAAAAAATGTAAACTTTGATATTGCATATCTCCATAACTATTGAAATTAGGTCATGGTTGCTTGAATATTTTAGACCAGTAGCCTATTTTCAACAAAGTACTTTCAGGGTTTGCGTTAATTACGTGACATGTTGTATATAAAACAAGCTCAATTTGTGCAAATATAAGTCGAATGAACCGACTTTTGTTTTTTTTTCTTGCATGAAACTCTATGAATTTGAATAGATTTTAGTTATATGTACATATAAAGAATATATTTATAAATATTCAGGAAAAGTTTCATAAAAATCTATTCAGTATATCCGGAGATAAAAATTAAATTAGTATACATTGTATTAAGTTCCGCTAGATTTGGAATATATCACAGTGTGCGGCGGCCCGATAAAGTCGCGGAATATTTTATAAATTTAAATTACTCCGTCGGTATAATAGGTACATCACTACGAATTTCGTAAATTTACAGAACAATTGGTTCACAAATGACAACAAAATTGGGTTTTTTGCGAAAAAATCAAATAATAATTTATTTCTTTTAGATTTCTGCTTAGTTTTGAAGAATTCTACATTACTCAAATCTGATTCTGACTAAATCATTTAATGCTGGAATTTCGTAAGGTACGATATTGATGATAATTGAATCTATCAAAATCTTGACATCTCAAAACATCTGACATTTTATAAATATATTAAATTTCTGCAAGTTTAGTGTTATGTTATGTGTTTTAATTCGTCTTTAATTATTGTTATATTTTACAAAGAAAGGGAGTATAGTAAAAACATGGTTTTATGGGTTGCATTTTTAATCATGTACATCAATATAATTTGTAAATAGAACTTTTCGGAAATTTGTCTCCATATAACTGAAAATAAAAGATCATTTTATGATGGGATTAAGTACAAAACAAACCGACATAAATGTCTCGGGACATTCGAATCCAAATTGTCTCGAGATAGTTCGATACTTTTACTGCTGGGTGTCACATTAAACCCTCCTAGTGAAGTCCACCACCCCTCCGCAAACACATCATAAAGTATCTAAATAAAAAACGCCAGAGAAAGTTGACATACCCACAATACAACCTTCACATGGTCCAAAAGCACAACATTTGGAACCATTGTGCTTACGTGCAATAAGGATTAAAGCTTCGCGATGGGACATCTCGCGCAGCAAGATAACGAAACGTTTATTTTTGCACAAAGCTTACTTTCCTTCGTTTGCGCGGCGTAGACGCGGCTCCTGAGAAGGAAGCAGTGAGAGATATTACGTCAGCAAAGGGAAGCTGCTACGCCGATTCGCTCGGTTGTTTCCGCCGTGTTTCGGAAGTGTTCGGGCTCTGTTCTCCCAGCTATGCGTAGAGGCCAGTCGGCTTCGAGATTCTACCGGGAAACGTCGTAGCGGACCGCGATTCGATGACATCTACTTACTATTATTATATTTTAGAGGTGTCATATATTATAAATTAATTTAATGAATCAGAATTCTTGACACTTGTATAAAAAAAAATGTTGCGAGTTTGGATTTTGTGAATTAATGTGGCGCTTTCGTGTGGATTTCTGATGATTAAATAATGTGTGTGAAATAAATTTATTTCCTTCGTATAAAATTTTCGGACATTTATAGAAAGTTTTCACAAACATTCACTGTCGTGAAGAAAATATCGTAAAGTTGGGTGGTTTAAAAAAAACGTCTTCGCGATAGACAACATGATAAATTGTGCGATTATTCTGGAAGGACTTCATGAAATTGGATATTTTTTCATTGTTTGTTTGTGATTGACACAACAAGAAGAAGAAAACGATATTTTGTAAGTACCGTATTTAAAAAAATATTGTATTTGAAAAATGTTAATTATATTCTCTTAAAAATCTGACAACTAGTTGATATTTTATAATATTGATAGAAATTGATTGCATTTTTCATTAGCAGTTATCAAATAGGCACATTAATATGAAAATAATTTATCCTTTTTATAAAACTGACAAATTATCTTATCACAGAAAGTAAGATAAATAATTAAAAATATATACTATGTGATAAATACATGTTACATAAATTAAATAAAAAATGATTCATATAATGCATGAGTTAATAAATTTTTATGGGCATTTACTTTGGGATTTAACTGCACAACCTTTTTTTTCTTAGGAGTGATTGCTATCAGCTCAGTAATCTATAATTTAAAAATTATTCAGTTAATTTCAAAATGTATACATATTTTGTATTTTATTTAAGTAAAAAAATCATTTTTTGAATTTTTTTTTTTGAGTTTACGGTTTGTTAAAAATGTATACTTTAAATGCTACATCCTGTTTAATTGTGTTAACCATACAAAAAATTCCAGGCAACCATGTCCATATGTACAACAGTATGTGTATGTTGCGGTTGTAATAGACTAACATAGTCTATAACATTTTTAGACCCGATTCATACCTAATTTGAACATATTTGAGTTTTTCTGAAAATTCTTTGCCATTATTGAAAAAAGAACTTTTTCGAACAGTTTCGAATATCTGTACGATTTAAAAAAACGAAAAGTATTTTTCTCCTATGTATGTAGGGCTTTTTGCACAATTTTACCACAGTATACTAAGAACAGTAATACGTCTTCATACAAACTGGCCGCTACCCATTAGAATGTGTGCGTGCGTACTTGACGCCGTGTACGCACGCACTGTGACGCACATATTGATATAGAATATGGGGGTACAAGGCGGCGGCAGTAAGGGCCGTGCCTTCGGTGCCATTCGCGCTCGCAGCTGCCGCTTTAGAAAAAAAGTTTTTAAAAGTCTACGTTGATGTTAATCAGCGTTCTTGCAATTTAAGTGCAGAAACTAGGTATACTAATTACATAAATTTTCAGGTTTAGTGTCTACCTTATGCGTCGGAATATCAGAGGCTATGAGTTAAAAGAAAGAGAGTAAAAATAAAGTGACAACCATAGCGTCAACGCAAGATTAGGCTAATAACTCGCCGACAGGCCGGAGATAAACTACTGTTCTGGGTATACTGTGATTTTACATCCGATTTCTCTGGTCGAGCTTTAAGATATCATGGCAAGGTTCACGTCGTTGATGTGACATATTGAAGTTTATGATAAGTAATGATTTGCAATACCGTGTCGAAAGCAGGGAATGCTGGTGTATACACGTATCATGGCTGTTGCATTTAAAAGCAGGTATTACTCATGTATTTCAAAAAGATCTGGAATGATAGAATCGTAGCCCAAAACGATAATGATCAGAACCTTAATTTTCGCATACTCAATCTGCTAAAATGCGGACTCTGAGAGAGAAAATACATTTTGTTAATATGGTGCTGAAGATACCGCACACCATAGACAACCCGCAGAACGAATCCCTCGTTCAAAGAAGAATGAAATATTGAGTAACATGTATCTTCAACTATACGGCTTTGTACCTTCCGATATTTTGGCCGTAATATAAGGTTAAGTTATTTTATTGGATGTTTATATAATACATTTAATTGTAATACATCTGATGCTGTACAACTTTTAGAAGGATGAACTAACTCAAAGGCCAGGAGTAGGCTGCCATATTGGAGGATAGTGTACAAATAATATCAGTTATGTAGATGACATGGTACTGATAGACCCACCTAAAAGAGGGCTACGCATTCTCCCTCCTAAAGATATGTGATGAATTTGCTGAAGAAACAAACATGCTCTATAACCCTTACTCTGTTGGTCATAAAGTATTATATATATTCTTCCAACTACATGATGACGACGACATCGATAGGTTAAGACGAGTTCTCAGTATATAAGATAACATGCTCAGTAAAAGCTTTTGCTTTTGACGCTCTTTTCTGCCTTCTGTGCAACGTTATACATATACGCAAACTTTGGGCAAACTACAAAAAAAACAGCATAGAAAGATATCACACACAATATAATAACGCTTTCTGCATAATTTTTGGCCTTCTCAGATATAGCAGCGTGTCCGTTATGTTCGGGGTAAGTTCCCAGCTTTGCAGCCCTAATAAAATCCAGGGTAGCGGGAGCGAGGGAAAGGTTAAGCAGCTCCGAGAATACCCTCTTCCTGGAAGCTCTCCTTAGTCCAGCATTGATGCATATTGGATATAGATATTTGCACCTCACAATCGAAATGCCACAGCTCGCTTAAGGCATTCTTCTAAAATATCTGGGATACTTTTTCGGTTGAATCTCTTTATGTCTTATTTGTATTATAATTCAATATCTTTACACTCTACATGCGTGGTATAAAACAAAGGCAGTGATATCCAAAAAATTTAATAAATGTTTTGACTACAGGACTACTAATTTGTACTGAATTACAGATTTTACGTATGTATCTTTTTCAAAACAATGTTTCCTATAAATTTAAAGGCTACGTTTTCTATAAAATCTCCAATTCAGTGGGTACGTTCTAAGTTAAAAATCCTCGATGACTGTACTAATTTTTTTTGATATAACTGTCTTCGATCTTTAACCCACACATGGAATGTGTGGAACTGCACTAACCCCCCCTTCTTCTTCTTCTTCAGCCTTCATATATCCACTGCTGGATATGAACCTCTTCCATATCTTCCATCCTTTCTCGTTATTTGCCAGTTGTAGTCATTTCTTTCCCTCCACAGTGGTTATATCGTCGGCCCATCTCTTTTGAGGTCTTCCAACGCCTCTTTTATTTTCCCGAGGCCTCCATTTCAGAATTATGGGAGTCTATCTTGTAGCACTTTGCCTTGCAACATACCCGGCCCATTGCCATTTTATCTTCGCTACAGGATCCAAGATATCCACTACTTTAATTCTGCTCTTACTCTCTTTGGCTCTTAGGCTTATGCCAAGCATTGATGTCTGCATGGATCGTTGTGTACATTTGAGCTTTTCTACATCTTTCTTATAAGGGCCATCGTCTCCACTCCATATGTCATCACTGGCAATATGCACAATTCAAATGCTTTTCTTTTTAAGCTTATTGGAATCTCTTTGTTGTTGAAAATAAGCACGCCGAACGCAGCTCAAGAAGTCATTCCTATTCTTCTTGGCAATTTTGCTATTTGGTTTTCTTTGTCCATTTTTATCTTGTGTCCCAGATGTATATATATATATATGTATATATGTTAAATCTAAGGCTTTAAATTTTGTTAAATTTTACAATATATGTTAGTTCTAACTACTTTGGGGGTAACCCGCGTCAAATTCTGGTCGTCAGGACCAGTCGTCTGCCGACGTTTCGAACAGATCTCACTGTTCATCTTCAGGGCGCCTTGTCGATGAGCTGCTTATTATTATTAATATTATTTGTATTAGAAATTTGATTATTATTATTAAGAATGTTACTCCATGCGGTCGGAAGTCGAATGCTATCGTCTCTGTTGTTCATTATATTACTATTTCTTTTATTTATTTCAATTGCCTCTCTGTAGATTCTGAATGTTTCATTATTGAGGCTGGCAACTACTTTTGAATTGTCGAAGTCTATTTTATGATTCTCCGTTAGAGAGTGGTGGACATCTACGCGATGTTCAGAGACGCGTGCCGAGATTCTTCGGTTTGACCTACCTATGTAGGTTTTGTTACAGTCACCGCATGGTATTTCGTATACCCCGTGCGATTCTAGAGGTATTTTATCCTTCGGACTTCTTAAAAGTGATGCAATTTTATTATATGTTCTAAAAACAGTGCGGATATTATATTTATTTAATAATCGACTTATTTTATCTGTAGTTCCCTTTACGTACGGTAAGAATGCGGTAGCTAGTGGTTTTGCTTCTATTAATTTATTTTTATTATTATTAATTTTACTTGAATGTCTTTTAATTGCGTTATTTATCGTGGAATTCGAGAAACCGTTACACTGAAGCGCATTTTTAAGATGTTTCAATTCGTTTTTAATATTATCAGAGTCGGCTATCCTTATTGACCGCGTGATCAAGGTATTTGCTACAGAATTACTCAAACTTTCACTTGATGGTGAGCTCCGGACCCAAACGGTTGTACGCTTTTTGGAGAAGCAGCTCATCGACAAGGCGCCCTGAAGATGAACAGTGAGATCTGTTCGAAACGTCGGCAGACGACTGGTCCTGACGACCAGAATTTGACGCGGGTTACCCCCAAAGTAAGTTAGAATCACGGGTAATATATATATATAATCTATATAATTATATTTTTATATATATTTATTGTATATATCATTCAGATATATTATATATATATATATATATAGAATATATAATAATAGTTATTTATGTATATATACTATAATTAATTTTTTTTTAATAGAGATGCGAACACGGAATACGTGTCACATCAATATTCTTACTATTTTCAAACTAAGCTAAACGCTTGTGCTATGAAAATAGGAAAAACTTGCTGGTCTGGAGTGATGTTCGAACCCGCGACCTTTGGATCACGACGCGAGAGTAACAATATTATTGTTATTGAT
>JADDOH010010404.1:0-24045 GCA_016648135.1 Agrypnia vestita
ACACAAGTGCTTACGATCTCAATACTTGTGCAAGTATGAACACATTTATTGCTTACTCACAAATCAGTGTAACCACAAGAAAAAGAATAAAAAATCGTCAATATGGCATTAAAAATTCGTATATGCATTCATGGCCTTTTATGTGTTTCTACATTTATCTCTGTATATTTGATTCTTAAAATAAATAAAAAAATCTCTTTTGATTTCGTATTTTACCGAATACTTGTATATTTTTGATAAAACCTCAACATGTTTTGGAATTCATTGTAGCCCGTCAACAATAACGGGAATACTGCAATATTAAAAATTGATTTATCCTATAAATTTGAAAACGCCCCTTCGAGAGAAAAGGTCTAGTGATGTGATTACAAAAATCTTTAACTCACTTTGACTATGATCAGTAGATCCCAAAACCCCTGTAAAACGTTTACCTGTATATCAATCTAAATACATTTTATCAGATTTTGAGAAACATTTTCTGAATAATTGGTTATTTACTGAGCTTTTTGGATTTTTTAGACAGCCCGGTCTACCATATTATATCGAAATCAATTTTAACATTGGTCCTAGAAAAAGGTCCTGGAAAAATTTCCTTTCCTTCCACAAATAAAATATAAATATTTTATTATTATAGTCAGTGCGTAAGAGATTGGTTTTTACTACCAATATTGAAGTCTATTATTTTCAGACATACATTATCTGATACAGACAGAAATATAATACCCATTTTTCAAAATATTGTCTCGGATACACTGCGGTGGGTGATAAAACACTCCAAAATAATTTTAAAATTTATTTATTACACAAAGTCACTGGACACAAGCTTTATCTTAACGCTATGTCGTAATTCGCTTATATCACTACTAGAATACTCCTCGCAAGTAGGTAGGCATTCTGGTACTTTTATTGCTAACGGAATGCCCGTTATATAATCGCTGTCTGTTTCGCTATCTATGATCTCGTCGCTCTTTCAAAACACAACTTTCCGATGTGTTGTGTTGTTCAAACAAACTTTTCCGTAGCAATAACGTTGCTTGTTTTTATAGGAAATGTTATTTCGCGAATGTTCCGTTATAATCTTTTGTATTATAGTTCCTGCCTGCTCTTCCTAACACATTCGAAACGTCCAGATTGTTTAAGAAATTCTCCATTTTTAGCGCATTAGAATCTCGTGACATTTTTTACACGAAACCAGATTGTTTCAGATTTAGAAAGCATTGAAAAAATTCACCCAAAATTCTGCCATTTCGACAAAACGTTGCCGAAAAACACAACCTGTATTTTTATGCAACCATCAAATAATGGGATTAGCGTAGGGTTGTTACAACAAGACCTTCCGTCGTTACTTTACACCGAGAGCTTTTTACCGAACAAGTAAATTCAATGAACGAACATTTCTGTGTAATCCGATGTAATTTTCTTTTTTCCGTTCACGATTGTGTCTTTGTGGCTCCAAATCCACCTCATTAACCTCCTTGTATTTTCCCTTTGGCATTTTATAACTCGGAGGAAAAGCTTTTTTCGACTAATGTAAATTGCCAAATTATTTTTTACATGCTCCTCCCGGAGCGGGCCTTTGTATTCCGTTGCGTCACGATCGCTTTTCTCATTTAGCTTCGCTTCAACATTTATTTTGACGCTCGCCGGCAACTTATTAAATCATAACCGAGAGAGTTTATGATAAAAAATCCTTTATCACTCTCTGCTTCCCGTGAGTATTGCTTATGTGTCAGACCAAAACCGTGTGCATTGTTTACGATTAGTGTGACCGATGGCGACATCTGTGGTTTTACAAGAAGGAATGTGGCATTTTTGTTATGCTTTTGTTTTTAGTTTGTATTTTTCTTTTGTGGTTTTGAAAATATAATAAAAGTATATCATTTTAAAAATATTTAGGTGATATCTGTGACAAAAGGAATATCCCTTTCAGAACCATATGAAGAATTAAATGTACTTTGTGTAATAAGTTGCGATAAGAGAAGAACACTTCTTTTCAGATGGAAGAACATGTGAGTAAGGGGGAACTCCTTGGTTGATTGCGAATCATACTAAATCTCAGTCAGAGATCAAACAACATTATTTTAATACAGTTTTCATTTTCCTAGTGTTGATTTGAGCAAATTAAACAACAAACTCAATAATTATCCCTCTGTAGGCTAAATCCAGTAATTGTGTTCTTAGAACATTCATATATAAAAAAAATGTAATATACAACTTCAAAATGTTTTTATTGTAAATAGGTCACGTTTGGAAATGATTAGGAATTGCTACAGACCACAGCTGCTCCGGCGGCAGTCGTATTAACTAACCAATATGTGCGCCATTTTCCAGCCCTTTTGCCGCCTCGTCTTGTAACGGCTTCGATTTAATGAGATGCCTCTAATAAATGCTGCCTTGTGAATTTGCGGTGAAGATGAACGAACTCCTGGAGGCACTTTAGCCGTGATGTGGAGTGAGTGAGAGGTGTCCCTGGTATGCAAATTACATGATATTTCGGTGGAACTAATTACTATGCGGGGGATGGTAGCGGGATCGCGGGAGCGTCGTGGGAGCGCAGGGGGGAGGGGGTTAAAATAACTTTGACAATGAGAACAATGCCGCGTGTCTACGGTGCCTAGTTTACTTGCTACTTCTGAGAGATGAAAAGAAAACGTTTTCAACTAAGTTGCGTGCCGAGTTGTATGGTCTGGGCAAAAATAGCACTTCTTAAACATGTGTATTATTACTACGTTATTTTCAGCAATTCTAAAATTTTTTTTTATATGTCGGCTTTTTAATACCCGAAATTGGGCATTAAAAGCCACGGGATCATGGCTGTGGGACACAAGTCGAATTTAGTACATTTTAAATTAGTAACCCTCGGTGACTGCGTTCAGAACATTTTTTAATTTTTTTGGATATTGCCACACGCATAGTATATGTTTTCAATCTATTTTAAGTCTATAATTATCAGAAATTTGAAAATTAGGAAAACTATTATTGTGGCATTTTTGTTACAACTACTTATTAGATATACAGGAAGATAATTATTATTTCATGATAATATTTTTTTAGAATCTTCAAGAAGACGGCTGTATAAAAGTGTTGTTTTCTTAGATTGAAGTATTTAATTAATATCTTGTTAGAAAGAGCGACGCCTAAACAGCGTCATGGTTGGGTTTTATATACTAGTTGTTCATGTAGATGCATTTAATGTATTCATGTTACATTGTAGAATAACAGATCATAAAGGTGCAAGCAGATATTTCTCTAAAGCTTGTTGCATACACTGTACTTTATAAGTTACATGCTGCTGATGCATTAAAATATCCTCAGGGTTTGAATCTCCGACACGCTACTTGGTTTGTTAGACACGGAGCAAAGAAGAGAGACTTAGTTGTTACTTACTATTAACCGTCACATTTCCGCAGAGATAGGTAGTGGGAATAGAACGGGAATAGATCACACTCTTTAACTGGCGTACCACTGTTGTTTATTGCTGTTACATATTTTTTTATTTTATTTATTTATTATTATCAGGCTCTGGTGGGATTTTACTTATATATTATTATTTTTTATACACACCTTACGATTTTCAATGCGATTTTTTTTAGTTATAAAAAACTACAATGCGCCCATCTTTCTGATAGCGCGTAACAGTGTGGGGTGTCCTTTATGTATTTCCTGTTATCTTAACACATGTTATGTCATGAACTGTAAAAGGGAGAAATTCTGTGTAGTTTCTTAGGCTGGCCGTATTGATGTGCGCGGGTAGCTTTAGTTTTCACTAAATACTCGCGTACTTGGATGCGTTTCAAATTATTTTTCACTTTTATAAATTCCCTTTTAGTTCGATTCTTTTATACGTGTTTAAATGTATTTGTCTTGTTAAAATGTTTATATATATTTTTAAGACGTTATTAGATTATTTATTTTAATAACTATGCTTGTATTGGTCTAAGTAGGAAAAAATACGAATTTAAAAGTTAAAATCGAGTGAAGTTTACAGAAGGCTTTCATAAATTCCACGATGAATTATAAACATTTTCGAATACGCTCATCAAACATGACGAATTGAACAAAATTATTTGATTTTTTTTCGCAATTAAGAACAGCAAATATGAATGTCATGTCCTTTAAAAGTAAAAATGGCATAATTCACGAAAACACAATAAATATGATGTTTTCTAGAAGATTTCTTGAATGTTACTAAGACATGAAATTAACGAATTTTGCACAAGTTTTACGATTTTAATTATTTTTTTTTCTTATCTTCAATTTAGAATTTATATGCTTTCATATAATTCGAAATGTTTTTTGGGTTCCTTGAATTATGAATTAACGAGGTTCTACCATATAGGGTAACGTGAAATAAATATACACAGGTATCCAAATCTAGTAAAATTGGTTAAATTATAAAAATAAGCAAAATTTGTTTGGTACAGTGTGCTGGGGTTAGCGAGAACGGTTTTATGATTTCACACCCTATGCCACCAGCTACCTGGCTACCAGGGTTACATGCGGCATGCGCAAGTAGTTTGCCTCGACTCGAATCCTTCTGCGGTAAATCCGCGCGTAAACGTCGAAAACGTTTAATTATGTGGCGGGAAATAGAGCGAGACGCCTTATGGTCGAGTGACAGCGTAGAAGCGAGATAAGATCGTTTAGTTGTGTACAAGACGTAATTAAGACGGGTTTAATTTACTGCGATTTGTGCTGTGCGGTTTTGACTGGAGGGAAATTTACGAGTCCAGGACCGCAAGACGGCGTACGTGTCCTAGAAATTCATGTCCCCCCCAGACAAGGTGGATTCACAATTAAACGGCGATAGGAATACCAATCGTATCACAAAAAAACGCAATGTTTTACATTGCGAAGCAACTCTTAAAAGTATTATTATTTGACACTTTTTTTTTAAATATTTAAATTTTGTTTTCATTCATGATCTACCTTTAATAAAATAACTTAGAAGTAATACTTTTGCTTACTTTACATCTACAAATTCGCATTTTATGATATAATGTCATCTTAAACGATAATGTCGAAACAAAGACAAAAACACATGTCACCACAAAACGATAGATGTTTTCGGAATGTTGAGTTGAATATTGAAAATCTCCTGGGTGCCGACATCGTTTTGAAACGTATGAAAAGAGATAAAAATTCATGATTGTACAGGATGTTTTATAGCTAATAGCGATAACTTTGGTAGAGTGTTCTTCATTCAATTTTGAATACAAAATATTCTATACACTATATATATTTGGGTGAAATGTCAATATTTAAGTTAGCAGTTTTTTTAATATTTCTGACTTGTCTTTTTTTTTTAATGTTAGACTATTATGAAATTTATTTATGTAGATTATAAAATTTGATTCGCATGGATACAAGTCAAATAAAATGATTATAACCGTGCAGAATTTTGTAACAATTTTTTTTTAAGGTTATAGTCGTTTTATTTTACTTGAATATTGGCTAGATATTTGAAAAAAATGCAAATTCTGACGATTCTTATGTCATTAACTATTGATATTTCATCCAAAGTGTAAAGAATACTTTCTACTCAAAATGAATGAAGAACACTTCCAGTGAAGTAATACCCTGTATATTAAGAATTATTCAAATTATATCAAAAGGAGAAGACTTGATCATGTACGTCATTTGAGAATTGGACTTCTCAAGAATGTCTATTTTGTTGTGAAAAGCAGATTGAGCAATCTGATGTACATAGATCGACGCATCCGCGATGTTATGTGAGGACCCGAATTAATATTAATATTCGCATCCCCATGATGGGCACAAATTATCCGAATGTGGAGCCTGCTAATGATGTTAATTGAATCCCGAAATGCATTAGCCTTAATGATAAACAAAGCAACCCTGTATGTGTGATGAGGGAACTAATTAAACACACGCGCGTATAAGCTCTTTAGCTTCCTTGTTCAAACAGTGTTACTCCTTTGTCCTCAGAATGTTGCTGCGAGAGTTTACAAAACTTGTTCAAACATTCCGTACAGTTAGTTCCTTGTTTGTTTTTGCTAAAGCATTTTTTATGTACAAATGTGTCTTTCGTTAATGCTTTCTAATTATTTCTAACCATAATTATTGTTTAAACAGGGGCTGTGGAATGAAAAGAATAGTCAGTATTTTGATCTTGAAGATACATATTTGTTTTTTGTATGGTACATATTTGGTTGGAAGAATCAAGTTAAAACGTTGCCGAACTGTTAAAAAATATGAATCGAATATGAAAATATGAAAAATATAAGGAATCGTATAAACATTCTAGTTTAAAAAGGGCGCGTGCCCCACACTATTTTTTTATATTAAGAATCAAGGAACTCTTTCTAAATGGAGTTGTTCAACCCTTATTTCATATCTGAAATCTTTAAATAATATTGAATCGATCTCACGGTCATATAATAAAAGTACGTCATTTTTGACGGGTTTTGCTAGTTACTGTTAACCTTGTACTGTTCACGTTAGTGTAATTATTTAAGTTTAGAAATAAACGTTGTCATCAGTTTTTTGTATTTATTTGGTAAACAAGTTTGACATCCGCATGGGATGTTGAATGTGTTTTTTGTTATGAAAACAAATATCTGACAATTTTTTTTTAAATAGAGATGTGAACACGGAATACGTATCACATCAATATTCTTACTATTTTCAAACTAAGCTAAACGCTTATGCTATGAAAAATAGGACTAACTTGCTGGTCTGGAGTGAGGTTCGAAAACATCGTTTTTGCAAAAACATCGACAATAACATGAAATCCTAACGCATACATAATATCGTAATTCAATAAACAGTTCGAATTTTCAATTCAATAACCAATCATCCGTCAGTTTTTGAATTGAGCATCTTTAAAATTGGTGCTGGATTCAAGATGGTCGACAAAACATTATTTATATTATTGGAACACTAATTTCCAGTAAATGAATTTTAGAAAGGTTTAAGGATGCGCGCATTTCCCGCTACATACTGCTTCCCGCTAACCGCATTTCCGCTACAATGCGCACGCTCCACATGCGCAACTTCCGTTACAATAAAAAATTTACCCTAAATGCATTTAAATAAGGTAATTTAAAAAATATTTTATTTTTTTGTGTTTTTTCCAACCCTTTTTACAAATCCGATGAATAAATGTTTATATGATATTTTTCAAAAAAATTATCAATTTTGCTCACATTGCCAGACGATTGCCTTAAGCAATCGTTCGAGTCGCGCTACACCATATTACGTAGGTACCTATAATTTAGATCGTGCAAATCGCTCTTAACTTTGGCGTTATCCGATTTTATTTTTAATTTGAAATATTTGATGTCATAATTTCTTTGAAAGTTCTTTAATTAATGGTCCAAATTAATTATTTCGCAGCCTGATAAATGTACTTCAAAGTTTTATCTTCGACGAAAGACCGGGCGAAGTTTGTTAATTAATTGAGAGAATTAATTACTTTATTCTTAAATATTTTTTATCCATCGATTCTACGATTCCTTTCAACGAGCTAATATGATTACATCGAGATTGAAAATGCTTTCAAAAGATCTAATTTTTTTTTTTAAAAGAGGCGTTTTAGTTAATTGCGTGGATTTTTTCTAATCATCTTAATGACCAGCTTTTCGTTTTCATGAAATGTGTTTCAAACTTTTTTAATGCTCCTTTTTTCACTTACGTAATCGATTTTATTCTCCTCTTGTAAATTGTTCTTAATTGAGAAAATGAATATTTTTTTAAATAATACTTGTAAGTTTGTTGATTATTGTGATTTCAAATTTGAGGGCTTATTTTTAATTTAATTTTACGTTACCAATATAAAGGTTGTTTAATGGTTTTATTTTCAATATTCCGTTACTGTTTTTTTTTTGTTAATTTCAAACGTTTTTAGTATCACGGGACACGGGACATAATTTGTGTAATTGAATATTCTGTTGTGTTTTACAGTATTTTAATTCTCATTTTTTTTAAATCCTGATATTACTAGATATTTTAATTATTACTTTGCATGTAAAAATCGGGAAGTTGAATAGTTATGAATATGGTGATTCTTCCCGACGGAAGAATATGAACGAACCCGGCAAGTGGGAGCGGGTACGAAGCGCATGCTTGTCGATCACTTCGCCATTCTCCTCGACTTACTAAAGTAATAAAATTATTGTATTCCTGGTTATCTGTTATACCTCACGCGGTTTGATTGCCATGTTTACATAATACGGCGATACTTCTCAGAACACGGAAGAAGCCGCATGATAGAAGCGGACTTTGTGAACACACTACCCCAAATCCTTCTTTAAAAATCAATCAACGTTAACGAAACAATTCATTGATCGTATTATTATTTATTTATTTATCAATAAACGGCATACATAATACGATGAAGGGTAAATTAATAAATAAATAATTTATTGAATATTAAGTACTCAATATGATAGTTAAAAACATATAACTTTTGTATAAACAGTATGAAAGAGAATAAAAATATTTTGAGAAGAAAATAATAAGAAGAATCCATCAACATCAAATAAATACCTGTATAATTATGTAATACACGTCATAATACTTGACAATTTTTTATGTATGTGTGGGCATCGAAGGAAATAAAAGCATTTTAAAATTCTAAAAACAGAAAACAAGAAATCACAAACACTTAATATATCTATGTTTATAATATACCTGTTATTATTTTTAACCTTATTCGCGTATATTAGTATGAACAAAGTTATTACATATTAGGTTATTCTAGCTATCTATTATCTATTATATAAGTTATTCTAGCATTATAGGTTGGTTCTTTGTGTAAATACTATTCTGTTTTATTTTTTTTATAAAATAGAAAATCGGTTTGTCTGAAGTAGTAAAGACTCTCGAAAAGTAAGTAAACTTTGACTTCATGAAATTTCACACAGCTTATTCTGTTTGAATTTCTAGGTCGACGCAAGCATTTTTAGTTCATACTGCTCCACGAGCTCCAATCGTTCAGTGAAACGAAATTTTCGTTTCAATATCAAAGACACCATTTTGTTAGTGTTCCATGTTTTTCAATTGTTCAAAGAGAAAAAATTATTTGAATATTGAGTGAGAATCGCGTCGAATAAATAATTTGCTTTTGTCTTTCGTGGAAGTATATTTTTATCGGTGTTGTTTACTGAAACTCAAGAGAATATGAAATGAGTGTTTGGCAGATGTGTTAATGCTTCGATTGATTGCTTGGATTGAGTTTGAAGCGAAATGAAATGAAGGTTGCATGTTTGTGGGAAGATCAATGCCCATCTGTCGAAGCATGATCTGCCACAGTTATGTATGGTCGCTGAAGGCATTCTACGTTAATCAAATACAGTGTAGATGTATGTGGCAAGCTAAGGCAGAAGAAGGTACAGGATGGTAAAGAATTAATTACAATTTATACCGTAGATTTATTAAAGAATAAGTTGTACAATAACGAATGACGTAGTAATATGAGTACGTGGCGTAGGTTCCGGCGGTCGGCGAAAGAGTCATTTTGGTATCGGCACTCTGCCGGCCGGTACCTCGCCGGTGCATCTGGCTTCTTATTGGTGGCTCGCCTGGAGCGCGATTGGTCCGTTTGGTACGCTTGAGGGACTAGAGTCCTGGTCGGCCCAGATCCTCCACAAGTGTATGTATGTAATAATTTAATATTTATTATTGTATTATGCGCAATGTGTCATTGATCGATTCTCGTGGATACATTAATAAGTAATTAATATAAATTTAAGGAGTCTCACGGAGACGAAGTTATTTATATGGGAAACGTGTATGGAAGACTTTCTAAGGTAGCTCAGGGCTTATGATCTGTAGCTTATGAGTAAGAAGTGATCATTTGAACAATGCAACGTTCACCAATTCCATCGTAAGAACATCTGCACATTATCAAATTTATGTATGTTGTGTATACCTTCTAAATTAGTTTCTTTCATATATTCAAATGGATTATGCTAGAGACATCTATGATCTTTCCGACGACATAGTAGCATACATAGATTTCGTATATGGTAATGATACCTCTATATTTTTGAAAGTGGAATATTAAGCAATATTCTTTTTAATGTCTAAAGTATATATAATATTATTCCGAATTGTTTAACATATACCTACACTAGAATATGCCTGAAAATTATTATTTTCAATTTTTATTTCTTTTGTAAACCAGTATATATATATTTTTAACAATTATTTTATTTGTATGTTCTGAGAACGCAACTACTGGATTTTATCCATAGAGAAAAATGTATTATCTTTAATAAATTATAAATGTTTCAGAGAGACGAAGCTATTTATATGGAAAACGCGTATGGGAGTCTTTATAGGGTGGCCCAGGGCTTAATTAATAATTATCTTTCTGCGGATGAATCATGTTCACAGAACTTGCGTATAATAATATTGTTATAAATAAGTATTCAAATAGGTAATTTAAAAGAGATTTGTCACAATTTGTGTTCATCTCGTTGATTATCCGGTGATGAATTTTAAATGTTTTATGTCTTCATTATTTTAAATAACGATGTTTAAATTCTTAGATTTACATTCTTACCCCGCTGAATCTCAAATTGTGCGACTCGCGGCCCGCGCGGTGGAGCAATTCAATTTACGTAATTTATTTTTTATTACATTCTTTCACGAGAAGGACAGAACAAACGATGCAAAATAAAGGATTTCTCCGCGACTTTTATTCAAATTTGAAATATTTTTAACACCCCCATAAAGAAACAATGAAGTAGGTACGTAAATAATAATTCATGTTCTTTCGGATTATTCTGCCATTCTGTGCTATTCCGAAAATCTTTATCCCAATCTTGACGGGTATGTATAACATTGCACTGCCGCCAATTTTGATGTTTTTTAGCATGTTTGAAATTAATGAATTTAATCGATAAGAAAGCTCCAAAACTTAAACAAATGTTCAGTCATTCACAATTACGTATAACGTGCTTTGTAATTGATTGTGTCGCACATATAATATGTAATGTGCTGACCTTAACATTGATGCTGATATTCTTGCAGATACCTTATCTTCGTTCAAAAACTCACTCATACACAACATCAATTTTTTAAACGATGTCTTGAACCTACAGATCCATCAAATCAATTAATTATTTACACATTCTTATGTGATTGCACTATATTCAAACACTACTTAAATATATAATACACATAAATATACATGTAAAATATACTTAAATGTAAAAATACATGTTACTAGGGCGCGCCGAAGACACTTGTAATTGGGATAATGGGCATAGTGTTCATTTATAATGTTTTATTATTAGAGTATCATATATCTATTATGCTGTTAGTGTCTCTAATAATATATATATTATATATATATATAAAGATATATATATATATATATATATATCATATATAGATTTATAGTCATATATCTATAAAAATATAAATATATTCGTGTCAAAAATAAAACGTCAAAAACACGGCGTCACAATTTTGTACAATAACAAGATACAGAAATAGCAATATTTCTTAGTTCAGTATACGGATGATTGTCTGCTTCTTCTAAATCTCGCTAACCGCAAAATAAAAATACATTAAAAATAAAAATTAGGAAAATTCGTATTCGTTAGATTTATGTATACTAGGATCACTACCCGGTACCGCCCGATATTTTCACTCTTGTAAATATTGGGCCGGTGCTCTAAAACGCAAACAACGTGAGATTATTCAAAATTATGAAAAAAAAAATTACATTTCTACATTACCCGGAATCCTCGGTCTGGGAAGCCAGTGTCATGCCCACTAGGCTACGAGGGCCGCCTACTACTATAATATGCCTTCGCCAATACATGAAACACTACACTTAAGTCATATCTATGTTAATTTTCTAGTTATATTGGAATGTGTATCGCATAAGTGCCTCGTTATTTTTTTTTTATAAATAAGGCACTAAACGACATGACTGTTTATAGTTTTTAATATTAAAATGGCTAACTCACGTGAGGTACCTACCGGCGTGTTGCAGTGTTGAAAATATTCATGAAAAGGTATGTAAAATAGCACGCAAAGAGCAAAAAAGACTATATTCGCTTTTTACCTTGTATCTTATAATGAATAGTCACTTGAGAAATCTACTACCCTTATCTGAAATTATAATTTACTGGTTTGCATTGCTCCGATTACTATGGAACACTTCTCACACCTCGGTAGGTACTATATCGCTGGTTAGAATCCACACTGAAAGCGCTCGTTAAATTATTGTCTCTTGGTCACACTGAAATACCGTTTTATATGTGTATTCGCGTTCGCGTTAGCTTCTATGATTCGCATTTTGTCACTACAATGCAAAAACAGCGCAATAGCTAGTCGGTCTCTTTTTATATGTAATTATTATATATCTATATTTCTATAGTCATATTTAAAGAGGTAAAGTTTATAAGTTTATAAATCTGTATTTAGGAGGTAATCTCCGAAACTACTCATCTGATTTCAAAAATTCTTTCACCAATATTTAGAATGGACTTTCAGGGTGGACATAAGCTATATGGGTATTATCCCTTTATGGTTAAAATAAAATGGCTTTTCGTGGTAAAGCTTTAAAATGGTCGAGCAATGCGTTTTTTACGAACGCTGTCTTAACGGTAAGAGATATTTAAGTTGTAGAACTCAAAAAGTTATATAAAAAGTCCGCCTTGACATATATCTATATGTTAAGGTTAGGTAATACACTAATTGATAAAATATGACTAAGAGTTACTAAAAATCTACGCTTGCAAAGTCGCGCGGATAAGCTATATTATAAATTAATATAACAAAAACAAATAATTATAATTTGTTTTTTTTTTTAACATTGTACTTTGGTTGACATCACAAAACAATCTTGAATCCTTGCATTCAATTCCTAATAAAAGTTTTTCTTTTCAATTGCAGGTAAGTCATCATGCTCCTAATTGCCTGTCACGGCAAAACCACAGAAAACCTTTACGAGGACCCACAGTTTGGTAAGTATTTGTTATTCTAGATCTGAAAATACAGCATTGCAGTCGAATCACTGTTATTGCTAGTCAAACATATTTAATATTCCGGCTGCTTTCGAAATTGACGAATTATATAATAATTGTGGTTGCCACTTTGTGGAAATTTATATTCCAACGGGATTTAAGCCAGCTCGTGGGTAGGCGTGGGCAGGAGGCACGCACATACGAATTGAAACCAATTCACGTTTGAAATTTGGTCCGATATTCAATAATAATTTTCTCCTGGGATGTGTTCCCCGACTGTAGTTTAATTGTACGTTTGGTTTGGAAGGGTACATCAGGCTGCGTTACCGTGTGGTTGTATTCAAATTTTATGTTCATTTGAATTGAAATACGGTCAGGGTACCCCTTAAATCAGTACATTCATGAAGCATTAGCGTTTGCAAACCTATCAATTATTTTGAACAGGTAATTTGGTTGTATTTCCTGTAAATTGAATATAGTTTTAATTTTTTTACTCCTATCCGCAGATCACCAACGTGTTGGGATTCTGTCTATTAATTCGATTTTTAAAAAGGGAAAAAAACTTCAAACGATATTTATTCGACTTTTGTTGAATTGAAAAAAGTATCTACAAGAAATGCATCTGCATTGCACAATTTTCTTAATATAGCTCAGCCCTTTGTGCTTTGAAAGTAGGATTGTCTTATTAACAAAACTTACACTAAGTGTTTTTGATAATTGAAAATCTTTGTAGCTGTCTACTACAATAACATGTAAATTGATTTCTTGAGATGTTACTGAGTTGGTACTATTAACTTTTCACAATATTTCATATTAATTTCAAACTTTACTAATTGAAAATATTTAATGTCAAGCCTGTTACCAAAACTTTTCAAACAGAGCATGGACTATTAAGGGAATGTTATATAGTGTAGGACATATAATATACAGGGTGTAACAGAGTTAGTCCACAATACTTTACATGAGTTGAAAACATGTTATTTTAATAAAGAACCTGTAGATAGTGTATTTATTGTAAGATTATTTGTTGAGTCTGGTTTATTACTAAGATAATGTAAATTAAATAAATATCATAAGAGTGATGTATACAGAGTTTACTACAGTTAGACCACAATAATTTAACGTAGATTCGTACCTAAATCGTAAGTCAAAAGTAACAAGCGTAGTTATATAGATATATTTTGTATATTTTTATCTTATTTTCTGTAGAATGTTAAATTATCGTTAAAATAAATTAAATATAACATTAAAAATTCGCTCTAATTGAAGTCAAAGAAATTTATTGAAATCTTGCAGAAATTAGTGGCAGAGTTTTTAAAAATAATATTAGGTCCTTACATATGAAATTGACGTTTTGCCGTACTGGCAAATTTGATCTCAAATATCTTCTCTTTGGTTAGGAATTCCAAATCCAAATTTATACAACTATTTACTCATGTATTTGTGTTTTGAAAATTATAATTCATTTGTTTTTTCCTCAATTGTTTTTTTCTTTGCGTCACTCAGTTTACAAAATGAAAAACTTGAAATATCGCGTTATTTACGAGTACGAGTTCCACCGTGGCACCAGTGCTGCAGAAACGGCTCGAAGGATTAATGATGTGTATGGCGACGGTGCCGCAAAAGAAAACACAGTGCGTTTTTGGTTCCAACGTTTTCGTTCTGGAAATTTCGACCTGCAGAACAAGCCCCGTGGACGGCCGGAGACCAAAGTTGATAATGAAGAATTGAAGGCTATTGTGGAAGCGGATCCATCGCAAACCACATCCGAGTTAGCTGCAGGCTGCGGTGTTAGTGATAAAACTGTTTTAATCCACTTGAAGCAAATTGGTAAGGTGAAAAAGCTTGAAAGGTGGGTACCTCACGAATTGAGTGAAGCAAATCAACAAACGCGCGTTGACTGCTGCGTTGCATTACTCAACCGGCACAATAATGAAGGGATTTTAAATCGAATCATTACCTGTGATGAAAAGTGGATCCTGTACGATAATCGGAAGCGCTCATCGCAATGGCTGAACCCTGCCTGAACCCTGGCTGAAACCAGCCAAACCATGCCCCAAGCAAAAATTGACTCCATAAAAGTTACTTGTGAGCGTTTGGTGGAATAGTGCTGGTGTCGTTCACTACAGCTTTCTTAAATCTGGCCAGACGATTACGGCAGATGTCTATTGTCAGCAACTGCAAACCATGATGGAAAAGCTAGCTGCTAAACCACCGAGGCTGGTTAATCGCTCTAGGCCACTGCTGCTTCATGATAACGCTAGACCACACACTGCACAACAGACGCCTACCAAATTAGAGGAGGTTCAATTGGAATGTCCAAGACATCCACCGTACTCTCCGGACCTTGCCCCAACAGATTACCATTTTTTTCGAAATTTGGATAACTTCTTGCAAAGGAAAAAATTCAACTCCCATGGGGCAGTCCAAACCGCCTTCAAAGATTTTATTGATTCCCGTCCGAATGGTTTTTTTAGTAAAGGGATCGATGAACTACCTATGAGATGGCAAAAGTGCATAGATAGCAATGGTACATACTTTGATTAAATAAATATATTATAATAAAAAAAATCGGCTTTATGTTCCTCCCATACTAAACGTCAATTTCATATGTAAGGACCTAATATTTTACTTGTTATTTAATAATAATAAGTGAATGATTTTTAAATATTCAATATAAGTTACTTACATGACAGTCCAACGTTTTATAGAAAATGAGTTAAAATATGGAAAAAGACATTCACAATTTGAAGAATATTAATACTTCATCTTCTGCTCTTAATAAAGGCAGAAATCCTGTAAAAATAAGTATTGTGGACTAGCTCTCTTACACCCTGCATATAGTTAGATTGCTGATGAAACACGCGGTAAGATATATTATTTAAAAAAAGATTTTCTTGAATTCCATTGATTTTCCCAGTCACAAAAAATAAATTAAAATACATTTATTTACGTAATTTAGAAGATTCCCCCCGTAATGCTATACGGCGGTGCTTTCTTTCGGCCCGCATCCGAGTGCGCGAGATTTTGTAAAATGTCATCCGGGTCTCGCTTCAATCTTCCCTCAGCTATTTCCATTTGCGCAAATCCCATAAATCGACTTGTAGTTTACCCGATCTCGCTGTTGCCCGCGCCAATCCTAATTGAATCGGTTACCGGTAACATTTCACGCCCAGCGCCCCGTCCCGCATTATTCCGCTTTCTGCCGCCCGCCATCTATCTCTGCGGCCCTGGTGCGCGCGGCGGAGACGTCACCCTGACGCGAATCGAAGCGCCCGTTTGTCGCCGAGCGCCTCGCGCTCTCGAGAGAAAATTGCGCCTGGCGACCCGTGAGAGGTCTTTGTGCCGACACACCCATTCAATTAGCGAGAATTGAGAATGTAAAATTGAGCCAGCTTTCGATACTCGGATTAGAGATATCGTGAACGTGATGAAATGATGGGATGGCAGACAAGCACTATACATATCGACACATGAAAGCAATTTTGAATTCGCAATAATAATAATTTCGAATGCCCATCCGTAACCGTAACTAGACTTCAGTAACTGATCTCATTACATTTTCAAAATTAATACCTATGATAGCTGATCTCATTATGAAATAACATGGAACCAGTATACCAAAACTGTTATTAAAAAATGTAAACATTAACTTAATACTTTTTAAGTAAAATGCTCTAATTAGTTTTTTTTTTTGTAATATTTCAGTTTAATGAAAATTAAATCTAAAAAGTGGTTTCCATTACTCGCATAAGTCTTTATGCAAGTAATGGAAAACACTTTATTTTGATTTATCAATCGTTAATAAAAAAAATTATGTAACAATGTCCTTAGCTAACGCTACCAGATGGTACAAATAATAATGAGGTGTAGAAAATGAGGTACAAAAGAAGTATAATTCTGTACGTAACTACGTCCGTCACTAGCGTTACCAGATGGCTCAAATAATAATGAGGTACAAGAAGCAAAAAAAGCATAATTATCTAATTAATAATGTTCGTCGCTAACATTATCAAGACGCTACGCTAAGCTAGATATCGCTGTTCTTACGTTACACGAAGTTACGAGGACGGACAGATAGACAGACGGACGGGCGAAAGGACAGACAACGAAATTATTATAATTGGGATTTGTGGTGTTTTGTCTATCATAAAGCGACGTATTAGGATATGGATAGATATATGTTTATCATTCGAATTTCGCAATTCTCTTCTCTGATGCACTTTGGAATTCGTATAAGGGTGGTATTGAATGACGTGCATATGCATGTTTGTTCCTATTGACATCATGGAATGCACTGTTAATTAACTTCAACGTCAAAACAGACTCAATGTGCTTTTGCCCTTTCAATTGATTGCTTAGACTATTGACCAATCGCTTTGGTTGTTTGAGAATTCGTGTGGTTTGAGGAAACGGGACACAATGGTTTATATGTACCTATATGTCAAAAACATATGCATTACAAATGCGCATGCTGAAGGGGCATGTCGCTCCTGTTAGTTAATAATAATAATAATATTTGAATAATTTATATTGCGCCGTTTTCGTGAGTACTCACCTCAAGGGCGTTAAGGTAAGATCTCCTTTAATATAGCTACTTTTTTATATGGAAAAGCAGGTATGGAAGTCTTTATGGGTTTCCATAGGGCTTACGACCTATCGTACGGCTGGCTTAAGTGATCAATTTACACTTTCATGCACGTTTCTCATATAAATAGCTTCGTATCTGTGAGACATCCATAATTTATCTTTATTTATAATTAATTTATTATCCAAGTCACTGAACACGAATTTAACTGGAGCAGTATTATGTAATTCGGAATAATGTCGCTCGAGTTTATTCAACAAATATGTAAGTTGGTACTTTTATATTTCGCTATACTTTTGTCTTTCGCTTTGTGGTTAATCGTACGGGTACGTAATTTGCTCGTATCTATGACATCGCCGAACTGTCACAACAAATTAATTAAGTCGCTTCGTCCCGCTTGCATACAAATTCGAGTTTTCTAGACATTTCGCGAATGTAGTCGGCGTTTCCACTGTTTATTCTAGACCCTTCTAGTAATTTCCAATTCACTTTAAAACGTCCAGAGGGCTGGAAAATTCTCGATTATATTTCGTTATTTTTTTGCAGTCATGCGACAGTATTTAAAAATATATTGTTTTTTAAATAATTTAAGGCCCCAGACCACTGTGCGCGCGCGGTATGAGGGTGTATTTTTCGTAATTATTTTCAAACAAACGATACATGGATTTTTTTTATTTATTACTCATATTGAAGACTACATACATTTTTTTTTACTCAAATCTAAAGTATAGTTTTCGGTGTAGGTGCGCTGCTTCCAAGAGGACACTCTGACGAATTTGCCGCTGGGTGGTTGACAGCTAATTAAGCCATAGGGTACAATCGAAAAATGAAATAAAAATATATTCAGAAACTAGACATATAAGGAATTTCGATATCTAAAAAATGTCGGACTAGCGAATTTTATTTTCGATTTTTTATAGAAAATTTTCATCATTTAATAAAAAAAAAAATAGAACGGGGCTCTTTATAAAAAAATCCCTTCGTTTACGTCTTAGCGCATGCAAATCGGATGTATAGTTTTTTTGATATGCTGTCAACCAGGTTGAAAAATGTACTTTTGAGAAAAACGCATTCAATGTTTTGCTGAAGGATAATTCAGCATACAAATAAAAAAAATTAAACCGCTGTATCTCCGTCAATTTTTTTTTTTAAATATTTGGTGAGAGCATTCTTAACAAATGCATCTTTCAGGAAATGAAAAAAAAAAATTTTCGCACTGGTCTGGGGCCTTAAGTACGCTATATTTCGATTATTAAAGTAGTTTTTCCGTAATAAAATAAACGTCTGCAAAATCTCACACCCAGTAAAATCGGATCAGATTTTCTCTGTCCCTTGTTATATTAATTTAACAGTTATCCCGTGCTTTCCTCCCGCGCGTCCCCTGATTTCATGAGCGTTAATTTTTATAGCCAATTTCACTATCCATGCGCTCGGTGCGGGGAGCGCGCGGCGAGTGTTTCCGATCGCATTGCCGCCCATTCAGCCCGTTAAATCCAACGAGCCTATCGCGGGGCGGCATTTCTGCCATTCGAGCACTCGACTCTGAACGTTCCATAAACGGCGTATAATCGAAGCAAACGTACGGATTGAAACCAAAACAATTCCAAACAATGTTTTCTGGCTGCGGCGTCATTCTACGGCTGCGGCAGCCCGCTCCGCGGCGGCGGTGGCACAATGTATTTTTAGCGAATTTCGCGCGATTCCTTTTCATGTCAGCCTGGTAGCCCGTTTTTGTTTTTGAAGTCACAAAGCGCTCAGTGCTTTGAAAAAAGAGAATTGTTGTATTAAAATAATCAATAAAATATCAGAAATATTGAAAAAAAATGCAAACATTGATATTGAATATCTCCATAACTATTGATATATTAGGTCATTGTTGCTTGAACATTTTCGACTTATTATCAAGGCAGAAATCCATCTGTAAAGTTCTTGCTACTAGCTTTGAGATACCCTGTATACTTTTATTTTAAATATACCTAGGTATATAATACATATTCTAAAGAAATACACAAAATAAATAAATAAAACTATCTTTATTGTCACAATTATATTTTTTAGAGTATCAAATTCTCGTTACACCATATAACATATTATTATTGTGTGAAAATGTGTTATCTCGAAAAGCAATACAACATCCCGTCACGCGTAAATGTTGATGTAAATTTCCCGAAATTGCGAAACTATATTAACCGTCTGCGTCCCCAGCGGCGGAAAGATCGATATTGCCGGCAATTCAATCAAATCTCAGTAAAATTTCACGGCCCGTTAACGTTACCGGGATAGCTATAACCGCGCACTTCTGAGACCCTGGTCGCGTATTTAGACACCCTCCGTGAATGCGGACAAACTAAACTGATTGATTTGATTGATTTATTAAATTAAAAAAAAATAATGGAGATGTTTTCTATTTTTTTTTAACGAAATGGAAATTATTAAGATATCTCGAAAACTAACAAATTTATAGAATTTTAAATTAGCGTTTTGCATGAATAATTTTGTTCCGTCTGACGGAGTCGCGTGACGTCATCACTCGTACCCATTAAACGTCTCGGCTCGTGGTCCGGCCGCCGTATGCGGCGCGTGACTTCATAGGCCAGATTCCGCGCTAAAATACACTTTCTTTAATATTATTTTTTTGTATTGACGGATTTCATCAATTTTTTCATTGGTTTATTAGTGTTGATCTATATTTTAATTCCATAAGTCACGTATTGTATCTACATAATGAAACGTCTCCTTTACAGGTCGTGTTTACGTAATGCAAAAAATCTACATAATGCAAAAAAAAAAATGTACAAATTTCAACGTGTCCTTTTCCATTCTAATTTTTAATGTAATGTAAACCAACTGTTTTTACAACGGACACAGGTCAAAATAAATAAATAAAATAAAATTATAGCATTGTGAACATACGTTTATTTCCGGCGCGTGCAGTGAGGACACTGAAGCTTGAATTTTACGTAAATTAAATATATATTTTGGAAACAAAATCGAAATCTGAATTAGGTATATGATAATTATTGATATGATAATTATAACAATTAATAATCCTACATTGTACTATTTGGAGTATAGGTGTCACGCAATAAAAGCAAGTCTGACATACTTGTATATATTCGAAATACTCTGGCTCTCTCTACCTTGGATTCGATTCGATCCAGGACACCAGGAAGTTAGTTATGTTTTCATTGCACAAGCGCTTAGCTTAATTCGAAAATAGTAAGAATTTTCATGTGACACGTATTCAGTTTTCGCATATCTATTTTTTTATTTATTAAAAAAATGTGAAATAATCAATGCCCTAAATATAGAATAACCACTTGGCATCTAGTCTAATGTTGTAATCATCTTTTAAAATGACTTACATTTATTATTTGATGGGGGTTCATCGAAAAAAATATATTCATCAATGTCTGTGGATGCTGGCGTTGTGGAGGTTTTGTTAGTTGAGCCCGGCAGGTGCCAGAGGCAGTGCCCCTCCTCCGCGAACCGCTCACCCGCACATCCCGACTATCAGAATGGAACGTCCAATAATCCAAACAGATTTTCTGTATCACTGAAGGTTTGCCAACACGTTGTGATGGTCGACATAGAGATAGATTTAATAAATTTAGAAAATCTTAAAATAATAATATTCAAAAAAGTCAAGTATGGACATCAAAAATATATTTCTTCTGTTTGGAATCGTTTAAAAGTAAAAGCCTGATATATTTCTTCTTAAGATTCTATGTATTACAAGAGGCTAACAAAATATTGAATATTCAGCTATACAAGTAATATTTCTTAGATCTTTATTATACCATAGATATAATTCTGTGTTAAATTAATATTGTTTGCCAATCCTAATAGACTCGATCTTGTGAGTAGGTGCGAACGAGCCTTTATTATTTATGAATAGGAACAGCAAGTCTCGCGTGTAGCGAGTGCTTTACCATTATCTTAACGAAACGGACCAATCACAGGCGCGCTTTGCCTTCGACGGGTTGAGCCGGAGGCGACCGTCCTGTTGACTGAATCCGGCCAATGGCGAGCGCCGGCGGTGAGGTCATCGCTCATAGGATGAGTCACTGCACTAGCGTGGATTTCGAAGATATGGTGCAATCGAGAGTATAAAAGGAGCGAACGCGATGTACTCAGGCCCCCTTCAGATCGAGACCAGACTTGCGAGCGGGAGCGCTGCCCAACAGACTACCGACGGAGCCCTGAGTTCCAGAACATCATTTGCGGACGGAGTTGCTGCCCGGACGTATGGAGGAATCTACCATTCATCGTACCAAGAGAGGATCATACCGCCACTGTATAACAGCTAAGGAACACATTTATATTATCTATCGATTAATTATTTTCACTATTGAAATGTATTTATTTTGGGAATATTTAAAATCGGAGCAATAATGTATAATTAATATCACGATTTCTTGTGTGATCTTGCCTCAATTCGTACGGGAATATCTCCCAAACGAATATATTTTGATGCATGGGGATTTTCATACCATTTGTATTAACAATTGATTTTACGGAGCTCTATAAGCAGTGCTTAATAGATTCATAATTATTGTCGACATGTTATGTATTGCATAACCAGATATCAATCCAAATCGTACGAGAAAAACGTTCCAAACGGATGTATTTTTATCCAAAGCGAATTTCATACCATTTATGCTAAAAATTGAATACACGGATTTCTATATGAATTACTTAGTAGCATTATAATAATTACTATATTGCGTAGGTATTGTGCAATCCGGTCTTCAGTTAACTCTTTATGATTTGAGTACCTCTCGGTATATCCGGCTTAACAAGTAGCTTCAGAACGACGAGTAAAGGACAGAATGGGGAGATCTAACTGAAATTGGAGTTTTCTGGTTTACGAACGTTGAGCTAGGTGAGGTTGTGGATGACGCTTCGTGTCATAAGCCTGGAATTCACGCAAGCCCCTGTGAGGTACTCTTAAAAGCGGGACCTCCCTTGTTGATCGGAGTGGCCACTAGACTCGACCTTCGCGCCTCATCCTGCTCAAAAACAGCGTGAACCAACGTCGTGAATTCTCTGACTTTGGAAGGATTTTCATGCCTGAATGCTATGAAATCTCAATAGAAAACGTTAACTTCTATGTCATCCTCTGTAAAAAAAGACAGAGCTAGAATCAGTATAAAAATCATTCACTCATATGGAATAGCTGGGATATTATAAATATGTTACTAACACCCTAACATTTGACCAAAGTAAATGTTGCAAGATGCAGAATCGTGGGACGCCATTCTGAAAAGGCATAATGAGATTGCACAATAATTTGTAACATCGCTGACTATGCCCGCAAAGGAGGCTAATGTCGTCATCAATTCGTACCAAAAGAGTACATGATTCTTCAAACACCGGCCTAAAAGAAAGGCGCCTCAAGACAACACACATCATCAGAAACTCGTACCAAAAGAGTACGGCCTTCTCAATTATAAGCCTAAAAGAAGGGCGTCACGGGATCACATCTCGTAAAGAAGAGATAGAGTCTCGGGATGCAGTAAGTTCCGGAGGAACAAGGGGGGCCGTTTAGTCACTTAGGAAGTCGGCCACCGGGTTTAGGCGGGCGCGGAGCCTCAACCCCTCTCAGCAGAGATGCTGAGGGTTTAAAAAACCAAAATTTAGCATTCAAAGAAACTATTATTTCATATAAACTCACGGGCTGTTGTAGAATCCTTTCGAACAAACCATCACCGAGACCTTATCTACTTATTTATAAAGAAGTTTCGTTTCAAAAATGTCTTATTTCGTAGATAGCAAATATATGTATTATTTTCCCCAGGAATTAATATGAACAGGTTCATACACGTCTAAGACGACACCATTCAAGGTAAGAATATGTTAATATAAAGTGTTAAAATTATTAGTTTCAGTGTTATTTAATATGTGAATTTCTCCTCTTTATGCCGTTCGATTGATTTTATTGGGTTGTTTCCAAACGGATATGTTTTATTTCTAATACACGAATTCTTCTGGTGAACGTATTTTATTGTAACATAAATGTATAGATTATTAGGTTCGTTAGATGTTTTTATTACGTAATATTATGCAATTGTTTCCACACTGCTCCTATAAAGAATTTGAAGTTATTACGATACACAACGGGGTCCTTCATCCATTAGACGAATCATGTGCCAATTCAACGACGTATTACGAATAGTATATATTATATTTATCGAGATTTATTCGCATTTATTATTTCTAGTAAAGGTTTTAGTATTGGTACCAGGCGCCATTATGAGGCGGAGATAGTTCATATTCATAGCCCGACTGTAATAGGTATTTTTGTCGCGTAAGAGGTAGCAATTTTAGAAATATAACTGTGTTTTATGTTTCGTCCCTGACGGACAGGATGGTATAGCTGTGGTTATTTAGGTAATATATTTAGTAAATGCGAAGGGCATTAGGTATTATCGATTTCGTCTGCGAACCCAAGAAGTTAGAAATATTTTAGTTCCTATAATTTCATTGAATATTTGCTGCAGAATA